>JACEGR010005386.1:0-73905 GCA_014170235.1 Listronotus bonariensis
GCCAACGGCATATGATTATAATGGTACATTTCAAAACCAAGACACGGGCGTGCTACGGTGCAGGCCTTGGTGTGGTTATATGTAGCCAAACCTTAAAACTGAGTTACCTTATTTGTGAAGGCTTATTTTACCCTCAGATCTTATTTAAAGCATGGAATAATTGACTCATATTACTGCATTTTGATTTAAAACAAAACCTTTTGCACCGCATCCCCTACATTTCACCAGGGAAACGCACGGCAACGGGCTCCCATTTTTGACATTGTCTTGTATTGTTAATTGACTTTGACAAAGATCAATATTAAATATTGAAAATTCAGAAAACACAGGAAAAGGTGAGCGTCAGGAAAAATATTCCCGGTCATGGCCGGAAAAGTACATTTAAAAGCAACGCCCTCTACCCACAGCAATAATACATTTTAGAGGTAAGAAAACCTATTGGAAATACGAAGATTTCTGTCCTATCGGAGAAAAAGATATTTCTTTATAAACTTTACCTCCCTATATTTCATTGAGACCTTTAGGACAAAGGTTTATTTGAACTGTTCTTATCAAAACCACCTATATAATTCACGCCCCTTCCCCCAATAAAATAAGAAATACAAGCAAATTCCAGGTAAAATACCAAATTTAATGCCAGTTTCAATTTTACAAGCACATTCTTTAAAATTATTATGGTATTCTAAAATATCATACACATAATAGAATTTTCTGCTAGTGGGATCTTGTTTATTCACTTATTTACACAGAATCAACCAATATCCAATATTACCTGTAATTTTTAATAAATTATGTTTTAAAGTTTATTGGTTAAATCCAGCAAAGCATGACCGACTTTATTAGAGTAATAAACAAAGAGTTCGTTAGTATATCGGTAAAATGTTAAATACTTACTTTCTTTTAATTCTCTTATAATAGAGATAATAATATAAAAGTAATTTTTCACGTTTTAATCCTATTTGCCCACCTCTAAAACATGTTTGGCCCGTACTTGACCACCCCTAAGACAAAAAGCTGGCGCCGCCGCCTCCACTGTCCTTAAGAATCAGCATCTTATTTTTAAGTAAAACGTGACTTAATGACAAATTTAAGGAGAGATTTGGGAATCAATAAAACACAGTATTGAAAACATTTGCATTTACTAAACGTAATAATCAAAAAATAAAAAGGAACGAAAAATTATATTTTTAAAAACTTAACCCTATAAGTCTTTTCCACTGTTCTCTCTTATGGTCTGTACAAACAACAACGTAACCCTACATATTTACACATTAAAACTGTATTTACATGGTAATTTACAGCCTTTCTTAAGTAACCTTAAGCTAAAGGCTCGCTTAAGCAACATTATTTACGGCAGAACATTTATTTCTGAGTCATACTTAAAATTTACTAGCTTTTTAAAAGCAATACCACCCTAAATAATGTTCTGCAAATGCCAACCTTTAACTTTAGGTGTTAGTTTGGAATCACAGACGAACTTATTTCACATTTTTAATAAACAACGAAATTATAAATACCGAAGCTTAACTAAAGACATAACTTAATTACTAAATATTTCTTAACTTCTCTTATTTCTTATGGCTCTGATATGATAAGAACTTTACTGACCTCTTTAAAAAAACAGCAAACACAGTTGAAAAACAACTTTTAAAAATCTTTAGCCAACAAAGTATTGCCATCTATTAATCAGCGCCCTAAGTGTCATTAAATACTTAGTGCAATGACTTATAGATGGCTCTTTATCTTTTGCAGCTCAAATTTAAGGGTTTCTTTATTATTACCAACCAATTTTTGGTCTTAAATTATTTACATAACAACAGAAATAATCAATACACCGATATACCATTCTTTTTAAATTCAATACATATAAAGGAAATATATATTGCTTGTTAATTTCCTGAATAAAGACCTATCCTATATAATACAAGAAGCCCTGAGTAACAACGAATTGTTTAAGCTGCCTTAGTCTTTAAACGACACTCAAAAGCGACCCTGATAATTGTCAACATTACATGTTTCATCTTTAAAACCCAAAGTTGACAATAACTTGAAACATAATAACTACACAATCACACTTGTTAAGTTATCAAATCCTTTAACCACTCCCAATCCTGTCAACTCTTATCAAGCGGTATAATATCCACAGCACAGTCACTCACATCTACAAATGTATCCATATTGAACATCTTCTTCATTTGTTCTGCTGTTGTGGTGTATTCCAGACCTTCCAGCTCAAAAGTGGTGACTATGTTGGAGAGATCAAAGTTTTTCTCTCGAACCCCATAAAAACTGTACTCCTCTTCTTCATCTGAACGAGTTCTTGGTGAGGTAAACGGAGCTGAGGTTGATTTTCGCGCTACATTTTTAGGGGGACTAGCTGTGGTGATGACTTCAGGAAACGATTCATCTACTAGAGTAGCTTTGCTAGTGATTTCTCTAAGGGTATCAGTAAACTCCTTTTGAATATCTTCCAACGTATGAAACTCTAAAGTGAGGCCAGGATGTTCTTTAGTATGATGAGATTGTACCTCACTGTGATATCTAAACCTCGCGTTACAATAATTACAAACTATCGGCCTCAAGTGCCCTCGTAAGTGAGCCCTTATCGATGTCGGATGAGGGCTGACGTTCGAGTAAGAACACATTGTACAAGAGAACAGTTTTTTCGCAATTTAACTACGTTCTTCTCAGCGCTTTGTACGACGCAGGTATATTTCATTTGCTCATTAGGATGGCATCGGGTAAAATGCATTTTAACCTTTGGAAACGACAGATAACGATGGTTGCAAATACCACATTTAAATCTGTAGGGACTGAAATAGTGAGATTCCAAATGTGTATCCAAAAAGTGACGCCTCAGTTTTAATTCGGTAAAAACCGCGTGGCAAATGTTACAAGCCATATCTAGACTGCTAGATATTTCACCTTTCATCTTGCCTAAAATGTGAAATTTATTGGTTTTAATCCCATGCGATGTTTGTAGATGTTTCAGGATTAACACTTCAGTGTCTGCGACATAGGCGCATGCGTCGCAAGCAAAAACTTCGTCTTCGTTGGGTACTTTGTGATCCATTTTCGAGACAATGATCAAATCGTCTTCGTCATCATCTATACTAATCACGTTACCAGAGCTTGTACTAGGACTCTGAGCTGCTTTTTGACCTCTGTTCTTTTAGGGGGATTTATAACTATCCCACTCTTAACCGCTTCAGTCTTCATCTGAGACTCCTTTGGTGAAGTTTCATTGACCTTAGCTTTCTTTCTAGAAGGGCTGTCTGATAAAGGTTTTGGTGTTGGTCTCTTTTTGAACTTTCAAAACGCTGTACAGCTTTTGATATGGTAGGACCTTTAGGTTCCAGATACAATTTGAGGTCGGGATGCTCTATCCTGTGGTGGTGTTTGAGGTCATAGACAGTGTAGAATTCGTGAGGACAATGTTGACACTGATACGGCATCATAACCCAGTGGTAAAGCATGTGTTCGTAGCATTCTGGCATTGACATAAATCTGGAACAATAAACAAGATTAATAATGCTATTTCTCCTTCAGTCTTGTTATATCAAGGCTTCGCTGAATTAATGTATTTTTTAGATGATATATTGTAAAAACTTACTTTTCATTACAAAAGTAACAGGTAATATCTGTAGGCCCATTTATTGGCCTCTTTTTCATTAATGGAGCGTTTTTCAAAATGGCCAAACTCTGTTCTCTGATGACCATATGCAGCCAAGTCTCCAATTTGACATTTGGCGGCAGAGGCTCAATGATTTCTTCTGTAAATCCAGGATGGAGCGCTATATGATCCACCATGTACTTGTAGGTTATGCTTAGATCTGAACAGGCCTTGCACTTATACCTAAAAGAAAAATCATAATAAATAAGGCGATACTAATTAAATTTTTTACAAAATTTCATTAGCTACTGATGAAAATCTTACCTATAAACATTGAAATCTTTATAAATGTGATACATAAAGTCGCCCACTCTCTTTGATTTGAAAGAGTTGCATTTTGGGCACTTCCATTGCTTATTATGGGGAGCGCCAAACGATCCATACATCGACATCAGGTAATTTTTGCTACAAATTTTAACCTAAAAAAGTGAAGTATAAATAAATGGTGTAAAACGATTTTCAATTATTAAGTGATTTTAACTGATCTTACCATTTTGGCATCTTCATCTTCTGGTTCCTCAATTTTAGCCATCTTGACGGCTGTATGAAGAAGATCTGTAGTCCCTTGACGTTTTTCTCCTTTGTTGTTGAAAAGTGGTTTTGATTTAATATCTTCGTCTTTTAACTGAAGTTTATCGTCGCTTTTTGGTGCCGTTTTTGTTCAGTATCGCTCTCATCGGAATCAATAACTAAAAAGAAGTAAATAATATAATATTAAAACTACATTTTATTTAATTTATAATTCATAGACAAAAAAGGAAAACACAAACCTAGTGTCTCTATTAATAAGTCATTTTATCGACTGCACACAACTATAGCTGGTCTATTACGATATAGACGTAAAAGAGATAGGGACAAAAGGGCGAATTCGTGTATTATCATGCGGCAAAATGAAATGTCATAAACAAAACGATTGACCTCGAATAATGTCCACAAGCTTAAAACGATTTAATTAGGCTTTTATTTTTCGTAAATATTTTGTGATATTTTCGTTTTCTAAGGACTAACTGTAAAAATAATTAAAGTAAGCAAAGCATTAAAATACAATGATTATACATTGATTAATGATATCGTTTTTAGTACAGTATTCTCCATATTACTGACACACTCTAGACTGGCTATTTTATACAGGGTAATTCACAAACATCAAAGTCAAGTAAAACGTAAAGCGGTGATTCGATATGATAAAATATTGCTACAGCTTAATGTATTTTTTTAAATGTCATTGGGTTTCGAGTTCTAACCGCTTCAAAGTTTTATTTCTTAGTACTTGTTGTTTAAATTGGCTGCTTAGCAAAGACTGAAATAACTCATATTTGGGGAATAGACTAAGTTAGTAATAATTCACATTAATTGTATGGCGCTAGAAGGCTCTTGATTGGTTCTAGATTGTAAAATTGTTACTTGCAAGTTTTGTAAAACTGATTTAAGCATAGGTATTTACTATTATTTAGTTCTGAATTCGTTGGATGTATGACCGTTATAAAATGGTGATCCTTATTTAACTCGGAAAGTGTAACCGTTTAGAAAAAAATCATCCTAAAAGCATTAAAATAACATAAAAATAAAACATATTTACGACACGATTTTATTGTTGTTAATTTTCCCACATTAAAATACAGATAACTGTTTTATGACCACTGTTGCCAATTTTGGAACGCACTAAGCAGAACTAATATTTTCAAATGACTTTTATTTATCAAGTTTATAGCACTATTTGATAGCTACTCTATATTTTTTAGCACGAGGCATGATATAAAAATATATGTGCTTTGAAAATATTTAAAATCAGGTATATGGCTTGATTTCTTTTAGGCAAATAACGTATACAGGGTGACGCACCAGAAACACCTCGGTCTCTAGTTCAAAAACGGTATTATTTTATTAAAATATTTTTTCACAGGCATATGTGAGTATATTGGGAGCATACTTGAAGATTATAAGGAATAATACAGGGTGCTTCAAAAAAAGATCCATATCAAACTTAGGTTTTTTTAATGGAACACCCTGTATATTAGTTCATTTTTA
Organism: Listronotus bonariensis; assembly: GCA_014170235.1. Lineage (NCBI taxonomy): Eukaryota > Metazoa > Arthropoda > Insecta > Coleoptera > Curculionidae > Listronotus > Listronotus bonariensis. Next base: position 5,702 of record JACEGR010005386.1, read on the forward strand.
AATTGAAGGAACAAAAATAAGGTAAGTTTTATCAGCGATTCATATACCAAAAATGAAAAGTTTTCAAGATATTTGGGATTTAAAAAAATCATGACAAAAACAAAATTTAATATTTACCTTACTTACGCTTGACTTTGTATATTATGTTATGCTGGAAACAAAAGGAAACAAACTTAATTTTCCGATATATAACTTTGTTATTTTCAATAGAACACCATGAATATTTATCAAAAATCTTAAAATTTAATCCTTTCTCTTTAAAAAAATGTATCATTAGCCATGGTAATTTTAAAAAACAACGGATCTGTTAACCTTCTAAAAATTGACTTTACGACGATTAGAAATATTATTTGACAATTAAAAATACTACAACAAAGCTACTAGTATAGTTTTGAAGGTCAATAATTCCATTATTTTTTAAACTAACTAACCATGTCACATTGTTTTAAAGAGAAAAGATTAAATTTAAAGATTTTTAAAAAGTAACAAGTTTAATTTTTTTAAAATAAATTACTCAAAAAACCTAAATATCTTGAAAACGGTACATTTTTGACATAGAAATTGCTAAAGAAACTTACTTTTTTTCTATCCTTTAACTCCAAAAATGAAACAATATACAGGTTGTTCCATTTAAAATAAGCGAGTAATTTGCAGTTTAAGGTAGCTAATATTAATAATTAGTTTCTGGACACCCTGTATAATTTCTAGCAAAAACATTAAATGTATATGATGGCACAGTTTATATTCTAGCAGCAAACCATAATATACAAAGTCAAACGTAAGTAAGGTAGGGTATATTAAAATTTTGTTTTTGTAATGATTTTTTAAAAATCCTAAATATCTTAAAAACCTTTTATTTTTGTTATAGGGATTGCTGATAAAACTTACCCTATTTTGGTTCCTACAATCCAAAAATGAAGTAATATACAGGGTGTTCCACTTAAAAAAACATAAGTTTGATATGGATATTTTTTTGGAGCACCCTGTATAATTTCCTATAATTTTAAATTATGCTCCTAATATACTTGCAGATGTCTGTAAAAAATATTTTTAAAAAATAATACCGTTTTTGTATTACAGACCGAGGCGTTTGTGGTGCGCCGCCCTGTATATTATAAGCATTTAGGAAAGGAATGGCGAACCAATGCGCGTGTTCAAAATTTTGGAGTCACCAAAACAAAGTATTGAACCATCCTAGCATAGGGCATCTTTTGTTTTTCAAGTTAAAAGTTAATGATGACCATTTTTTCTTTAAAATGTATTTCATGGCACGCAAAGGACATAATTTTACATTTTTGTATAAAAATGGCAGGTTCATGCAAAAAGTTTGCCATTCCTGATCTAGGATAAACCTCTCCTTACCAATAACATTATTTGTAGTATCTTTAACCACAATGACCTCATCATCTTCATTATTCTGATCGTCTTTCTTCTCGGTGGAAACGACTGTGTCCTCGGTAACATTAACAGGTTTGTCGGAATCACTGGCAGCCCTTGTTGCAGCAGAAGTATTTTTAGTTCTAGATTTTTCATTTCCATCTTTTGCGGAACCACCAACGGCCGTAAATTTACTTAACAACGTTTCAGCAGTACCTCTGGCTACAGCATCAATACAATCAAATAAATTCTTGCTTGCTGTAGAAGTAGAAGTACTGGACGTGCTGCTCGTCACTTTAGGCGATGGTGTAGCAAAGATTTTCGACGGTTTCTTGGGGGATTTACTGACTGGAGGTGTAGCTTCGTCGAAAGAGATATTAGATGCGCTGGTAGCTACTTTGGGCGAAGGTGTCGCATACGTTTTAGAAGGTTTCTTTGGAGATTTGACAGGTTCTGGTGCGGCCTCGTCGAAGAGGATGCCTCTGATGTGTCGTACACGAGGTTTGTCCCGTTGCCACAGAGGCGTAGTATCGAATGGAGTGGCGTTAAGATCGTCTTTTGGTACTTCTTCTTCAACCTGAAAAAAAAGTTTATATATTCCTACTGCCATTACTTATTTTCATTTAGAAATTTCTGTTTCATTGAAAAACAAAATGTAAGCAATAAAAAGAGTGATAAACTAACCTTTTGATACACAAATATAATATCAATATCGTGGTTAGGATGTTTCTCTTTGAAATGCTCCCTAAAAATACTTTCATCATCATTTTTGAACGCGCAAAGTGTACATTTGTACTGGGTATCTATATCGTGCCTATGTATAATATGCGACTGTATGTCCTCTCTGGTGTGGCACTTTACTTTGCACATGCAACACCTCCATGGCTTAAATTTGGACGAGGTGGAAGGAGCCGCTGTCGTCGCCTCGTCGGTATTTCCAAATTCTTGGGGTTCAGAATCCATGCATCTAAAATTATGACAATGCTGAATAGTCTGTATGGACTCATCAGTAAACTAGGTAAAGTATAGAACAAACAATTTAATAACCCAAGTCTATAAAGAGTTAGTGAACTTTACCTTATGGTAACCACTTTAACAGCGGCATCAAGATGTCCATCAGTGATATGTTTTTCAACTTTGTGCTTCAAATGATTCACGAAACTGCAATAATGACACTTGTATAGATGCAAACCGTGAAGCTTGAAGTGTTTAATGACACTTTCCGGGTCTGAAGGTTCGATTTTCTTCTTGCAATGGGAACAAGTGAACTCTAGATCGTCGCTATGCAACGCCATGAGATGATGCTTAAGGTTTGCCTCTTCAGGACAAAGATAGGAGCAGCCCTGAGCCGGGCACACGAAGCGGCGGTGACTGAGAATGAATTCGGGTTGTTTTTCTTCTTCTTTTTCCTTTTCTGTAAAAGATACATAATACAATTTGACAGCCATTGAATAGTAAACATATTAAACATAAAAATCATGAAGTAAAATGCAGAACTTTCTCAGACTCTTATTGACAATATGATAAGAAAAAGTTGTTTCAGGTTTTTACCTTGACTTGATCCACCCATCCGTCCCGTCGTTATAGAACTAGCTGCTAAGTTGATCATTTTATCGAACATTTTTTCGTTCTTCTCCAAGCAAGGTACTGGGTTCACTGGCGCCGAATCGGGTACTGCTTTTTCTTCTAGATGCATCTGGAGATGTCTTACTATATTTACCTAAAATTAAAGAATAGAAACACTGAGTTTCATGTGTTTAACACCAGTACGTGGCGATTAGGCAAAGAACGAATACATTTTAAACCCGCTGACTGCTTAAATGTTGTAAATAATAGAATTCAATTTTAGTATATTCTCCTCTGTCTGTGGAGAAACGTATCGAGGTAAACATTTAATACAGAATAATACACTTAAGACGAAGAAATTTCTGTTCATTTTAAAATCGTAGGTGGCTACAAATTAAAAATACATTGTTACAGAGCTAAAATAAAAAAAGGAAACCTTAAAACAATACTCTATGGGCTACGTTTGACCTCGTACTATATTTTACATAATATACAAATAACAAATGTTGCATTTTTAAAAAATAGCAAGACGTGTATACGTTAATTTAAAGTGTAAATGGCGTGTAAATGATTCTTTATCAATGTACGCGCTACTGTTTGCCCTGAGCTAAATTAAATCATTTATTTCATAAACCACATACTGACTTATTTTGTTTTTGAAAAAAAATAATTCAATAATTTACTACAATCCTAAAAACCACAGAGAGTAGACAGTTCACACTAAAATCATGGATATTTATTTAAATTCCTTATACATACCCTAACTTTGGTTTGATAGCTGCACTTGCCACACTTGACGTTGGTACTGAATATCTGCCTTATAGGTATACTCTCAATCTGATCAGGATTAAAAGTATTCTCATCTTGAGCCTGTTTTGGGCTTTCAGAAGGCATTTCTTTATCTTTACTATTTAACTGGTGTGCCTGGCATGGTTTTACCATAAACTCATCTGTATCCATGTTCGATCTATCAGCTTTCAAAGGTATAAGGTTCGTCTGTGTGATGTTATGACGGTTCTTCATATGCAACCTAAAAATAAGTTTATTTAAATGATCAAACTATAATTTTAAACTTAGCACAATTTAAGACTTAGAAAATGTGAATAAAAATCAAAAAGTTTCGTAATTAAATTTTTTACAATTACTTACTTTGCATTGCTCACAGTTGGGAACTTTTCGTTGCACAAAGAACAAACAAATCTCTGAACTCCGTGAGTTTGAACATGGTCGGCAAGTCTTTGTGGCGTTTTCAACGTTTTCTCGCAGTGAACACAAGGATACTGCCTTGGACCAGATTTCTTGCAACTAGGTGTATTGGTCACGTGGGACTTGAACGTGTGGACGTTGGAGAAGGATAGGTTACATGATGCACAGCGGTAAAGTTGGTAACCTGTATATGTGATTAATGTTGATTTTATAACACAAATTAAGTGGATTATTTATAAGAATATATCGGGTATTTCTCACAGGTGGTTCCCCTATACATTTTTTAAATTTTAAGATGGAAAAATGAAATTTGGTGTGTCGTTATTTGACATAATTTTGGATTGGTTGATGTATACACTTGTTTATTATTACTTTCGCTTTAACAAGAAATTACTGCTAATTTCAGATTTTTAATTGCACAACACACAACATAGAATATAACATTCTGAATACAATGACACTATTTAGAATAAAATGCTCTTTTAGGATATGCTAACGAGCCACCCTCGCTCCATTAAAAAAAAGGAGTTAAGATCATAAATGGGATTTTGCAAACTTTGAATCCGCCCCGAGTAGTTCTAAAAAATAAAGAACGATTAATTTTTCTATGGCTACTCTGCCGTCCAACGAAAAAAAACCGTATGTGCATATTATAAGCCTATTTACATACGGTGTTTTTCCGTTAGACGGCAGTACTTGACTCAAAATAAACCGTTTTACCCTACTCATGGCGCTCCAGGGTTACGTTCATAAATCATTACAAAGTACACATTTTTTACATTTCTGTTACAGAGGTCGTTTCTAAATGTATTATTTATTACACTGCTTTCTGTCGTTTGGCGTTCAAAGAAAGTCCGGGAATGTAACTTTGTATTACATTCTTAACCGTGCTCACGAGCGCGGTAACAATTAACCGATTTTGCGCATTTCATATTCTTCTCTTACAAATAGGAAACAAACGAAATTTTTCATAATTTGTAGATTAAAAAGTTTTAAAAAGAAAAAAGTTTGCTGATGCTACTATGGCTGTCAGAACAACTTCGTCGTTTTTAGGCTCTTTTTATTTAGGTACTAATTTTTCTTCAAATCACAAAATACCTACAATTTTTTTCAAATTCAAAATAGGAATATCTTTATGCAAACACAAATGGAATTAAAAAAATTATATTTGACAGCCGAAGTGTCAAAATATAGATATGTGAGGGTCATTGTAATTCAGAATGTCATATTCTATAAAAATAAGATAAAATAACTCTGGTGGCATTTAAAATTTGAGGTAAGCGGTTATATCCGATTATACCAGAAGTAATAAAAAACAAGTAAATACATCAATCAAATGTCAAATACCGACATATCAAATTTTATTTTTCTATCTTAAAAAGTAAAAAAATTATAGGGGGAAATACCTATGAGAAACACTTGGTATAGTTAATAAGGTATGTGCTTTTATTACAATGTTGCTTTTGTTAAAAACACATTCTTACTTTTTGTTTTATACCCACTTACCCATAAGTCCTCGCTTCTTGCCCTTCCCAGAACTGCTGCTGTCTGATTCGTCATCTGAATTTGACACCATAGACATCGATCTTCCCGTAATCTTGAGCGGATTCGAAGCTTTATTTTCTGTAAAAGTCTGACTTGCAGAATCATCAGCTTGTACGTCAGTGACGTCCAATGGATCGGCAGCTGTTGTCCCTTCATCTATACTCAGCGGGTCATCTGTAGAAGGCAAATCACTATTAAAAGTAGGCGTTATAGTTAAAGGATCTTCCGGAGGGGAATCAAGACCGACATTAATATCATCGAAAAGAGGAGCGTCCAAGTTTGAGTCGTCGTTGGACTCCAAAGGATCCATGTTTAGAGGATCAACATCTTCAGAGATAAGAGTGCTTTCCGGGATGTCTCCAGTAACTTCTACATGTTCCACAGGAGCCACTTGTTCTGGAGTAGTCTCGTTTTGCTCCTGTATCGCAGAGTTGGTTGGAGAAGACGGGTACTCCTGTTGCGAGACTGGCTTTAATGGTGTTTTAGCACTATCTGAAATCAAGACTAAAGGTGGTGGGACTGTTTTAGTGACAGGACTAGATCCTGGAGTAGAAGACCGTGAAACAGTTGGACTATCATTACCTCCAATAGAACTTTGTTTTGACTTTGGAGAGTTACTACTATTAGCAGTAGTACTTGAAAATTTGGCGTTAGGAAACTCTTTTGAGAAAGATTGTGCACTTAAGCGAGATTCCAGGTCAGAAGCAAGAATCTCGGAAATAGAAGAATGCTCAGATAGATCATCACCGTCCAGAATACTTTGAATGGCGGATTGTAATATATCATCTTCACTAAGCCCAGTGCTACTATGCTGGGAAGAACTCTCCTCCATAAAATCGCTTGCATCCGCAATAATAGGCGATGGTCTAAGTGAAGGCTCAGAAGGTGCTTTTACAGACTTTATAAGTCATTTTGATCTGAGGCACTACAGGAGAAGTCTTGCTAACAATTTTAACAACCGGTGATCCTGCACGTTGTTGGATATCGTTTGTTGCTTTTTCTACTTTATTAGTGGCTGTCTTTAGCAGTAACCTCTGAGTCCCTGAAGATGATGATGCAGCTGTAGTAGGTATTGATCGTGATAACACGGCGATAGTAGCATGTGAAGACGAAGTACTGGTAACAGTATTAGTCACAGTTGCTTTTCCTAAGGGATGGATAGCTATGCTGCCGATCTTAACTGACTCTTGTGGTAGATTTGAGCTGGTTATAGCAGCGACTGTTGTATTTGGCAGCGCTAAATTAGCGTCTATCGCTAAGATTCCGTCACCCGTTTTAGCTAAAATTGTTTTTGATGCAGTAGACGTCTGTGCTACAACCTTATTCATCTTAGCCACTGAAGTTACAGATTTTTCTTTCGGTGACATCATTGAAGCTGGCACCAAGTATAACTTTTCAGTACCACCAGTCGTTGTAGCTACAAGTAACTGAATATTAGAGGCATTCGAAATAAGAACTTTCGGTTGCTGAGTTTGAGTAACAGGTAGCGTCTGTTTTTGTTTAGATGGTAAATTTATCAAAGATGTTACAGGAGAGGTACCTGATGTCATCTGTTCCGAATTAACTGGAGCTAATAGGAACAGTGGAGCTAGAAGGTTCTTCGGCGGATCCTGGAGTTGCATTAAATTGAATCAGCTTTATAGGTTTTATCCGTTTACCTCCCGACGAAGACGAAATATTTGCAGGTAATTTTCTTATATGTCCAAGCTTTTCAAAAGCCTGTTTGGAGTACCCCAGCTCTTTATCCTAAAATAAAATGATCAGTATTAGAATTTTAAGGTAATAGTGAAGTAGTCTTAGTCGAGGTAATAAAGCAATAAAAAAGGCAAAAGTTTGGAATTTTTGTTGAACAAAACGGATTCGAATGCGGTTTTTGCATTCGGTTCCAAAAATTGTTTGTAAAATTTGTACCTAATTTCAGCCTTATACAAAACAGAAGTTGTATTGCTACAGCCAAACATGTATCCAAGAAATGCTTTGTTTTAATTTAATAACTTTGTAAATACAAGTCAAAACTGGCCCAGATCAGGTACCCGGAAGTTTTTAATCTCGCTGATCACGATTATGATGTTCAAATTGACCCCCGAGCACCTAGAGCTTAGAAACGCCAACAAACGTCATCTTCGTGAGACTTACCAAATTTTATGTACGAAAGGAAAGAAACTTGGCGCCCGCGGATTTTGTGGGTAGGTGAATTCAAATATGGCATCAGCAAACACCTCACGGACACCTGTTGGGCCCTAACCTAAACGCGGACGTCATCTCCGAGAATTTTCTTAACAAGAGTGCAAAAACAAGCCGAAAATAATTGTGGGGGCGTTTTGTGGGACGCTCTATTTAAATTTCGTGTTGAAAACGACACCCCGAACACCTGGTGCAAAGGTACCTAGCGCTAAATGTCATCTTCGTGGCTTTTCGTGACAGAATTGTAAAAGACGAACCGAAAATCGATATAGGTGGTGTTTTATGGTGCCTAATCAAATTTTTATGTCAAAAACGATCCCCCGAGCAGCTGGTAAGAATAACATTTTTGACAACACACAAAAGACATTTTTAGTTTTTGTTTTCGTAATTTGCCACCACTATTTTTAAATTTTTAAGGAATTGTATACACTCGCGATTAAAAAAAAATCGATTTTCTTTAAGCATACTTCGAGTACACATGTATTCAAGTATATTCTCTGAAAATTTGAAATTGATCCGTCAAGTTTTGAAGATATTTGCGTACTTCTAGAAATTTTTCAACTAATGGTAGGGGAGCCCAAGGGGGGCGCCAGTTTAATATACGAGCCGATCGTAAAAACAAAAATATATCCATCAGAAATGTTGAAGCGCGTGAGATTAAGAGAGGGTGAGATAATAACATGCTAAACAGTGTTTATTCCACCAATCTGACAATTTGGGAGTGACGTAAAGAAAGCGGAGGACTACATAATTGTAAAAAGAAAAACATTATTTTGACGTTCTTGAGCGTGGCTATTTTTTTCATTTTTAAGAAAATAATCCAAGGATACCGAAAAATATATAATCAAATACGATTCGAATGATTTTCACAAGCCAAAATAATACCAGTATTTTTTAACAGATTTAAAAATCTATAGCTGCTTTCCCCATCAAGGAAAAGGTATACACTATATAAGCTTTGCAACCCAATAGGGCTCTATGACGCTCGAGTAAATCTCCATTTAGCATCGTGAGCTCCCCTACTATAATTATTATCTCGAAACGGTCCTTTTAAAGTAGGTTAGCACTCTTTCCGCGGTCTTCGAGTAGTGCGGTTCACGTTTACGTAGAAGTCTATATAGACTTCCTGGGTAGGCGGCTGAAGGCGTCGTACAAGCGTTGCTGTTCCCTTGGGGAGCGAGAAAAGATTCATACTAAATTGGGGCTTCTTTCATCTGCGGCTAAGCGCTGTGAGTGAAGATTTCTAAAGCCTGAGGTTTTTACGGTTTGGTGTTGAACACATGGTGTCTTCGTATGGTCGAGGGTGTGCGCATGTCTTGCGGCAAAGCGTCAGTGGTGAAAGTGACGGTTATGCGCGATACCAGTAGCAGCCCTTGGCTTGACAGCCACAATTTATGCATGTTCAGAAGTTCATGGCTCTTGTTGGTTGTTAGAAGTGTTTCTTATTCATATGCTAGGAAAGTCTGGGAGTTTCGAGCTCGATTACCCAGATTTTCCACGGACAAAGCCGGGAAAGTTTATAAGCAATAGCTTATATGACCGGAACGGGAGAACTGACGAATTGACTTGGTATCAGAGCCATAAAACAAAGACATAAATAGATAGAAAGTCGGTGAGGAAAATTTCTCTGAAACGGCTGCACCGATCGGCTTGAAATTTTTACACTTACCATTTTTTACACACACAAACTGGTCAGTTTGACTTACCTTAGGTAAGGTTTCGGAAACTCTCACTAAAATATCGGGCTGCGAAGACGAATGCAACAAAGCAAAATGACTGTACATCCTGTATAGTTCTTTACTGCTCGTTTTGCAATATCCACATTGATAAGTACATATTCCATGGTACATCGCCCAATGGTTGATCATCATGGATGGTGGACAATCAAGACCACAGTTTGTAAATCCACAAGGCGTGGGTAACATTTTTGTATGACAAGTGGCCAGGTGGTTTGCAAATTCGGTTTCGAAAAGGTACTCCTTCGGGTGGTTATCTGAAAAAAAAACATAGATTTTAATATCTGTATCAACAGAATATACAGTCTGGTCCCCTAGTAATGGGTCAAAATTTAACTAAAGAATTGTAACGTTAAAATATTGCGATTTAACTAAACTTTTGCTTTTTTGTTTTTGCGACACCGGGCTACTTTTTGTCAAACGAACAATGCCGCAAACAGATTTGTTCTAGCCCCTTAGTTTCTTCGCTACATGGTGATTTTAAAAATGTTGTATTTTCGGTTACCCCTCGTATCTCAGGTATCTGATAACTTATCGAAAAGATAAAAACGGGCCCTTATAGAACTTTTTACGCAGAATACAGTGGCATACTTAAAATTTATCTCGGATTTATTTTCTTTGAGATATTAGCTAAAGTTGCACTTTTTTAAATGGAACACACCGTATATTTTTCGTCATATTATTTGCCACACTGAGAGCTTTCTAAAAATATAATATAGTCGAAACTTATTTTTATAAACAGCATAAAAACATGCAATTATTTACTTTTTAACATAGGCGGCTTTGGTTTTAATTAATGATAGTCAAATTAATCAATGTCAAATGATTACTATTGAATTTTCTAATGCTAGTTTCTAGATTATCGTTATCATTTATCTAAAAATATGGCACAAAACCAAAATTTTGAACCTTTTGAAAAGTATGATATGAATATATGTTTCATATTATCCAACGAAGACGTCGATGAGGAGGCGGAGCTTTATCTAAATAGGAACGTTAGAAGAACAAATAATATTTTTTCAATTTTTTTTCTCGATTTCATATAGATATCCTGAAAGAAGACAGCCTGATAGGCGCATATTTCGTAAAATACAAAATAATCTAATTTAATACGGGTTATTAAAAAATTTAATAGTAATAATTTGACGTTGATTAATTGGACTGTCATTAATTTAAACCAAAGCCTCCTATGTTAAAAAGTAAATAATTTCATGTTTTTATGCTGTTTATAAAAATAGGTTTCGTTATTTTATATTTTTAGAAAGCACTAGGGTAGAAAATAATAGGACGAAAAAATATACGGGGTGTTCCATTTAAAAAGTGCAACTTTAGCTAATATCTCAAAGAAAGTAAATCCGAGAAAAATTTCAAGTACGCCACTGTATTCTGCGTAAAAAATTCTATAAGGGCTCGTTTTTATCTTTTCGATAAGTTATCAGGTACCTGAGATACGAGGGGTAATCGAAAATACAACATTTTTAAAATCACCCTGTAGCGAAGAAAGTAAGGGGGCTAGGACAAATCTGTTTGCGCCATCTTTCGTTTGACAAAAAAGTAGCATGGTGTCGCGAGAACCGCATCTTTGTAACTTCACTTATAAGCGAGAAACCCCGTAAAACACACGAAAATAGGACACCCTGTATATGGATAAATAAATTAAATCATTCGTTTATGATAAGGCAGTTGCAGTTAGGGCCAATACGCTATTTTTAAAGACATTTTTCGGGGTTGCGCTAAATAACCTAATTGCAAATATTTAAAAAACGGTTGCCCAGAGCAATTCTTACAAAGCATATCTTTTTTGTGTAAAAAGCATTGGACAGTTTAATATTTTACTTGGATGGTCCATATAGGGAAGCACAAAATAGATGCGCTTGATTTTTATTTTATCTTAAGATCTCAGAACTAAAAATTTCAAGCTTTAAAACACTTTTTTTATTATTTCAGTACGATCATTTTTAAGCGAAATAAACCACTTGAAAAACGTCACAAATTTGTTTTTTGTGTCCTTCAATGTTTTCCTCTAGTGTAGAAAAATATGCAGGGTGTTCGATAAAAATAACAAAGTTGGCCTTATATCTGAAAATCGACAATTTTGTTTTTGTGATAACGTAATGTCACAATAAAATGACGACGACATAATAAAAACTTTTAAAAAATCTAAGCTGTCTGCGAAAACCACATCTTGATAACTTTACTTGTTCTAAAATCATTCGCTGTCAAAATGGATAAAAATATTGGCCTGTTTAGCGAAAGGAAAAAATAGGACAATGTTTCGCGTTGAAAGGGCTTTACAAAAATTTTATGTCACTGGTTTTCAAGTTATTTTTGGGGTTTCATAGGAAACATTATAAAGTATGTATACAGGGTGTTTCATTTCAAAATTTAACATTATAGTAATTTCCGGTTAAACCAAAAGTAACCAAGAAGTGTGAAATATGCGAAAACTCTCCTCTATTTATACCATTTACTTATACCAAGTCTCATTTTGATATGTCTAATACTCTAGAAGTTATGCCTTATCTAATAGATTCGTTGATACCCAGTATGCACTGTAAAATTAAAAATAAAAAATATTCGACAAAGAAAATATTTTTTACCTTGGTCTTTGCAAATGCCACATCTGAAAGGTTCACAAAGAGTTTTGCAGTCGGTCTTTGCATCAGCTACCAAAAATCTTTTAGCAGTTCGCTGAGGCAAAAATATAACCACAATGTCTTTATCTGGATGTACTTGCTCTTGATGTAAACATACGTACTCTTTCGTACAGGCTCTATACAGGCAGTAAACGCAAGCAAAACGACAGTTAGCATGCCTGATGTCTATGTGCATTGGTACGTGTTCCCATGGTGTCTTCATATCACAGTAAACGCACGGTACCATCGCCTCACTGTCACTTTTATGCGCATTGAGATGGCGCTCTAAGAACAATCTATTATTGGTACTGTACATGCAATAAAAGTGTGGACATTTATACAAGTCCCCAGGAGTTTCCACAAACTTCTGCAGCGCCTTTGGAGCTTTCTTCGGACGGTTCAATTCTGCCGATGACAACTTAGCTTCTTTGACAAATAAGTGGTTTTTCGGAATAGCAGCCGCTGCTGGTGCCTTTCCAGCACCAATTAACGTTAATGGAGGCAACGGTTTTAAAAGTGGCACTTTCTTTTGAGCTGGTGGCTGCTCTGTAGGTGGATCGTCCGAACTGGTAGATTCGGCCAAAGACATGACATTTGCAATTTTAAACGAAAATGGGTTATCTTCTGAAAGCTCCAAGGTCGCTTCAGATGCTGCAGGATCGTCGTTGGGCGGTTCAATATTGGCATGTGCCGTTGCGGTTGCAGGTTCCTCGCTGGGAGGTTCAATATTGGCTCGTGCCGTTGGAGTGGCAGATTCTTTCAAAACAGATTTAGCTTCCATGGCTACTGATGCAGATGGATGTCTTGTATCCGTAGTTCCATGTTTAGTCACTGCGTGAATCGCAGACTCGGCAGGCATTAACGTAAGAACGTGACGATCTAAGCTAGATTCAAAGTCTTGAGCCGGCAGCTGTGGCTCTGTAGTAGGTTTTTTGATGCCTTCCCAGCAGCTTCCTGTTTAATCGACAGTTTATCGCCGCTTAGTCTGCGCATTCTTAGAGTTGCAGAAGGCTTAATAATACAGTCCGAGTGCGCGTACATCAAATGATCATACAAATTTTCTAACAAACTTGTATCAGGTGTAGTTTCTATTACCACACCACATTTCTCGCAAAGCGATGAAGTCATATTTAAATCTTTATGGCCAAACTTGCAATGCAGTTGAAAGACCATTTTGTCTTTGGTACCGACGTAACAGTTGTTTGCATGACAAGAATACATAATTTCGTTATCTCTCTTGGTAGCGGTAATCAAGTCACCGATTGAAATCAAAACTTCGGGGGAATGTGATCGTTGTTCAGTATTTAAACTTTCTTCACTTGCAGACTGATCGCTTACGCTTGGACGCATCTGTTGATTAGCTGCTTCATTAACTTTTCCTTGGAGCTTTTCAATCATGTTAGAGAATAGACTGTTAGGCTTATTTTGCCTAAAATTAATGCTAGATTGTGGAGGCGGATTTTCTTCCAAGACTGGTTTCTTACTAACTATAGGAGACCTGCTAACTTTTGTAAGTGGTGGGGTTCTAATTACAGGGCATAGTAATGATACTTCTTTTTCCAACACAGGCATCGTCGGCGTTCTGGCCCTTGGAGTGGCTTCGCTAAGATAGTCATCTTTTGGTTCTTGCTTTACTCGAATCTTAGAGACTTCAGTGGATTGCTCGCTACTAAGTCTATTGCTAAGCTTATCAACAAAGTCAAGTTTTGAAGTTCTAGCGCCAATTGATCTATTAAGTTCCTCCATTTTACGTAAACGTTCTTCCTCGATTTTCTTGGCATCTTCTTCAAGAATATCAGTTTTACAAGTGAAAACGTTAAGGTCTTTCTTCGCTGATATTTTATCTTTTAACACTAGTGGGAGCATTTCTTCTTCTTGAAGCTCGTTACCTGTATTATTTTGAATTGTATCCGTTTCTTTTGGCGGGTTATTAGTAACTTCTTTTTCAGTTCCTTCTTGTGAAAGATCCTCCTCTCTCTGTTCTCTTATGCTTTCATTATTATGAGATATTTCCCTGTCGTCCTCCTTTTCTTTTCTTACCGACTCTGTATCAGCAGGCTTCTTCCTAGTAGATAATCCTTCGTTACTCTCCATTAAGGTTTTTAGCTTTGCCGTAGCTTTCTCCTTTGCGGCTCTGCTGCTTCTACTGGAAAGAGTGATAATGGTATCCAGATCATCCCCACTATCTTCCGATATAAGTTTGTCAAGACTCCGCCTTCTCTTTCTAGTGGGAGCTTCCTTAACAGCGTCATCTACATTTTGAAGAGGTGTTGGTGATGAAGCCACTTCTATTTGTGCTTTTCTTTTCTGTTGCTGATTAACTTGTTCATCATCAGTTGACTGTTCTTCAAGTGATGCTGGTTTTGCTCTTTGTGTTTTGGATTTTGGACCAGGTTTCTTTTTTATTGGCGCGGGCATCGGTTCTTCTGTAATGGGGTTGGCCGATTGATTGTGTTCTGTGATTGGAACTGGCATGGTTTTTGACTTTGGACCCGGTTTCTTTTTTATTAAAGGCGAAGGGTTTTCCTCATTTTTATTTTCTACATTAGTAGGTGTGTTTTTAACTTTCGGTTTTGGACCAGGCTTCTTGCGTACCTTAGGTGCTGGGGAAGGAGGTGGCTTCGCAGCTTCGTTAGCAGTGGTATCTTCACTAGACTCTTTAGTTTCTGTTGGGGCTGAAGAAGTTTCAGTTATTTGTGGTTCTAACGTTTTGGGTGCTTCTATAGGTAAGGCAGACTGATCAAAAATCGGATCAAGCACCGTGGACATATTAATCTTGTAAATTTTTGGCTTCTCTCCTAAATGAAAGATATTGGCATGATCTTCAACACTTTTTTCTTTAAGCTGTAAAAAGTTGCATTCACCACACATATAACCAAACACTACAGCCAAAGTATAGGTTCTTCTAATAGCTTTTTTTCTTGATCAGGATGAGTAGATACAAAATGTCCTGCCATAGTTTTTCCAGTGACAGCATAATATTCGCAGATACCACATTGGTGTCTATATTCCCCTGTATGAGTGGTCACATGCTCGTAAAAGAAAATTGGACTTGTGGTACTAGTAAATCCACAAACTCTACAGGCATACTGATATTTAGCGCTTAATTTCATATTAATGGCACTTTCATATTTTTTTCCATTCACTGAGAAGTCTTTAATAGCCTCCAAAGCCACCTCCGGGGCTAACCTGGAGCAAAGCACCTCCGATTGGGGATGCTCCTTTAAATAATGTCCAGTAAGTAGGTGACCACTGTACTTACACAATTTACACTTCATTTTTGTTTTATTTGTATAGTCATAAAAGTACGTCTTGTCTGGTTCAACAAGTCTATCAAAATCATATTCTACCAAGCTTAAATTTGGATCAGGAGTAGCAGCTGGTGATGGTGCAGGGCTATTGTCCACAGACTTACTTAGGGGTTTTTTCTTTTTAATTTGGTAATGATTCCCGAGTTCCATCTCGGTACCCTACGTCTTCTAGGAGCTCTTGGCTTTGGTACATCATCACTAGCTTGAGATTTGTTCTCTTCTTCCGACTCACTGGATAACTCTCCTTCTATTTCAGATTTCATGGACTCATTGTCTTCAGGCAGAGTGGTATCATTATCATTAGTACTTCTCTGACTATCATTATCGCTTTCAGCATAACTAAGTTGTAGATTTCTGTTTCTTAGATGCTGTACATTATCGGACTCATTCTGGCCTTTTTGAATGTCATCATCGCTTTCCGCGTAGCTGCTTTGCCTGTGTCTATTTCTAAGCTGTCTAGTAGTAGGACCATCAGTATTTGCGTTGGTAAGGGGGATGGTAAGGTTATCAGGCATTTTTCTTATAACGATTTTTATGTCTTTCATAGAGTTTTGAATGTCCTCTTTAATAGCTTTCGACTTAGGTTTAGGGCCTGGTTTCTTACGTATTTTTTCGGTTGTTCTAAGGAAGCATCTGGACTAGCTCCGGTAAGAGCACCAGGATCGTCTTTAAGGATACGGCACATTCTTTTTCCCGTAGCAGTTAGAACGCCATCTCGAATAAACATGTCCTGTATGTCTTCGTGAAGCAAATCCAGTTCAGTTTTTCCCTTTTTCCTTGGCTTGGGGGTATTTGTATTACGTTTTCGGTTCTTTATCCTTTCGCCAACTGAAACCATAACAGGCTCTAAACTATCAAAACTATCAACTAAATCTGACTCACTAGTTCGTTTTAGAGATTCATCGGACTTAAGTTCTTCCATGATGGGTTGAGTTGATTCTTCATTTGACTTAGTTATCTCGTTAACTTGAGTCTCATCAGCTTTTTCCGGTTGTTTTGTAACAACCGCCTCAGCAATTACAGGCGGTATATCATGAATGGCTGATACTTCCTCAGTTGTAGATCCTACTTCAGGTTGTTCCTCCTGAATTTCAGTTGTAGACACAGCAACACTTTCTTGTATAGTCTCTACTGCACCATCTTCTTTCGGGATAGTCTTTGCTTCTTTCTCTTTCTCATCACTTTCCTCTTCGTGTTCATCATCAACATTAATTATTTTTCTAATTTTTTGTATTTGTTTTGTATCAAAACTGTCAGAAAATGTTTCTATAAGAGAAACCAACGCGGTCTTTTTATCTTTTTTATTCTTGCTTTTTAGAAGATTTTCGAAGAAGTGAGCCAAAATATTCTGCTCTGATGGTTCATCAGATTTAGAGTTATTCTCTTGAGGTGTTAAAGTACCATCACTTTTTCTTGAACTATCAGCTTCAACGGATTCAGCTGTTTTTTTATTGGTTCTCCCGTACTTATTTCGGATGAGGAATTTATTATTGAAGGCGGTTCTTCTGATGGATTGTCGTCATCTGCTTCTTTTTGTAAGGATTTAATTGTTTTTTCTGACACATCCTCAGAAGAAGTTGGCTCCTCCACCTGCACTTCAGCTTTTTAGTAGCAGTTTTCAATGTTCGATCTTTTGTATTTGAACTTTCTTTTATAGAAGATTTGTTAGATTTCTTTTCATCTTGCAAAACATCAGAAACCAATTCTGATTCCTTACCTTTATTTTCAAGCTGAAACTCCCGATCATACTCACTTATAAAATCACTTTCATCAAGATCTTTATCTGCTTCATCCATACCTTTGTCATCAGTTTGCCAAATGTCTGTTTTATTAACGCTTTTATCTTTGTTAGATTTTATTAATACTTTAATTCTGGAAGTATCAAGGTCGGGCACTTTTTTACCGATGTCCTTCTGTTTTTTATGTTTTTCTAGTGTTTCTGTTTTTGATTTTACCTCAGAGTCTTTTGTCCAGTCTTCCTCAGCAGACTCAACATCGCTATCATTATCAGGGATTACGTCATTGTCAACATCATTCATATCACTTCCATCAGATTCATCGCTAACTTCAATAATATGTTTTTTCCGGCTATTACTGCTACTTCGTTTCTCTTTTTCTTCTTCTTTTTGCCTGACTTGATCTATTCTAGATTTTCTGGGAATCTTGAAATTTTGAACGCCATATCCGCGCCCTGTCCTTTTCTTTTCCCCAGCATTGTACAAACTATCCAATGGCGAAATAAACGACTCATCTTCGTCTGATTTGTCATCCCTAGGCCGTGATCTTGACCGCGATCTAGCTCTATTCGTTCTCGAATACATCCGGTCAAATCGACTTTCTCTTTCTCGAGTTCTGGATCTGGAATCCCCCGAATCTGTAGACCCTTTCAAGCGCGACAAGGCCCGCTCACGATCTCTGTGATGAACTATTGCTTCTCTATCTCTGCTTTTAGCTCTAGCCCGTGGATCATAACCTTCGGATCCTCCTTTATCTCTGTCAACACTTTTTTCTCTTCCTCTAGATAGCCGAGGATCCCTAACAACAGTTTCTGATTTTTCACCAAGACTTCTCTCGTCACTTTCTCTAGCTAACCTAGGATCTCTAGCATTAACATCCTTTTCTCCTGCACCATCCTTGGCATCTCTAGATACCAATCTGGGGTCTTTTATCTCTTTTTGTTTCTCTTGTGCCGCCTTAGCTTCTCTTTCTTGACGTTCTCTCATTTCTTTATACTCTCTGTAGTTTCTGGGATCACCGGGGCGCCTATCTGCGCGCCATCGTTGATTTTCGTTCCACGCTCTTTCGTGATAAAAATTTTGATCAGGCATATAGTGAGGTACATCGGGACCAAAGTAACCCATACCGTGAACCATCTGATTGTTATAAACATTTATTTCAGGTTGAAATTGAGGTTGTCCCATAAAATTAGGATTTCTAGGATTGAAACCGTGTCTTGGCCTTTCTTGATGCCCGGAAGGAAATCTTAAATTTGGATTAAACTGGTCATTTCTCAGATGTGTTGGAGGTTCAAAGTCTACTCGTGGTGAGCCAAAATCGACCATAGGAGTGCCAGGGGCATCAAAATCCATACGCGGAGTACCGATTGAAGGTGCATAACCCATATCCATTATAGGATTGTGTTCCTGAAACCCTCTTGGCAAGCTGGGTGGCATTGGTGGCATTGGTAGAAGCCCCATCTGTGAGCCAGGTGTTGGTAAAAGTGGGGCGCCTCGTTCGATATTGGGCATAACTTCTTGCCTGTGTGGAGGAGACACAAAATTTGGAAAGCTTCTTGGCGGCTCAGGTGGTTGAAATTTTAAAGGCCTGTGAGGCGGTGACAGAATAGGTGCTTCTGGAGGTGGCATTGCGCTGGGTTTTGTCATCTGAAATTGGCTTTGTGTCCTATTTTGAACAGTAAGAGGAAACATGGCATCGTTGTTTAGCCCTTTAGGAATAATATCTCCCAGTAAAGGCTTACTAAAAATTCTCTGAAGAATATCTGGTAGTTGAACGGGTTTAGTTTGTTCAGTAAGGAGTCCGGGAGTGTTTGACTGTGATACCATAGGTTCTGAAACCTTATCGCCTAGCACTGTTCTTGGATCACCTAGTAAAGGTTTAGCAGGAGACACCTTCATAAGCTTTTCAATACTATCTGAAACGCTTTTGTCCACATCTGGAGTCTCCATTTCTAATGTCTTTGGCTTAGGCTTTGGATTATATTTATCTGCCAATCTCTTGTAGACAGGTACTTCTGAGCTGCCTTGTGGCTGCGGCTTCTCTATAGTAATGTTGGAAATTACATTGATTTTGCCGGATGAGTTACTTTTATTAGGCTCAGAAGCCTCTTTATTTTCAAGAGAATCAGCTTTACGATCAGATGGTAATGCTTCCTTTGCCTCAGACGAAATTTTCGACAGACCTTTATTTTTTTCAGCATTTGCTTTACTTGTTTCAAATAAAATATCGGATAAAAACGTATCAACTTTTTTCTCAAAGCCTTTGTCCTTGTTGGATGTTACAGGCTTAGCATCATTTGTGGAGGTCGTAGAAGACTTATTTTTATCTGGGTGATCTTTGCTTTTTCGTTCTTCCTTTTTATCTTGTTTATCTTTGTGCTTCTCTTTACTAGATGAGTCTTTTTTACTTTCACTTTTCTCTTTTGATTCCGATCTTGACTTCCCTTTATGTTCTGACTTCGATTTATCTTTGCGTCCCTCCTTTTTGTGATCTTTATGTTTATCTTTATCAAGCGACGAGCGGCGATGTTTATGGGACTCACTGCTTTTCTTGTCTTTTGATTCTTTTGTTTTATTTTTTACGATTTTTGCTTCGGTTTCTTTACTGTCACTTTTATCTAAAGAAAGACTGTTAGTACTACCGCTTTCTTCTTTACCAAGAGTAACAGAAGGTCTTCTATCACCTTTTTTAGACTTTTTCTTTTCTTCTAATAATTTATCATCTATACTTGATAATAGGCTCCCAAAAATACTAGTATTTTCTTTAAGAACCTTTTGAGGTAGTTTACTGGGAGTTAAGTCTTCTGATGAGCTTGACTGTTCTTTGTTCTTAAGTGATTTTTTATCAAGATTGGGTGTTTTAGTCTCCTTTATAGGGCTACTAGAATTTTTTGAAGCCTTAGAAGATTCTTCTGTCTTATGTTTGCTTTCAGAAAATGAAAGTTTTTTTGATAGTTTAGGAGTGTTACGAACAGTGGTATTAATATCTTCTTTACCAGCTTTCGTGGGACTCATAGCTGAAGTAACGGAATCTACTCTAAGTTTTAACTCCAGCTCCATACGATAAGCCTGCAGCTCATCTACCGAAGCGTTGGCAAACTCAGCATCAGTTATTTTTTGCTGTACATCCTCCTCTAATGTTTTAAGATCATCAAGACTAATAGGAGGCTTGGACATATCAGGAACTTTTGCCACGATGTCCGATTTGGTCATCTTAGCTGGATCATTTATTACAACATTGCTGTAGACATCAACTTTTGGCAAGTGCGAATTCTTGGTTGATTGTGAAGATGATCTGAAAAAGAAAATTAAATAAAAATCTTGTAGTTTTTAGTTCGATACATTGCAATTTTAACAGAACAAATAAAACGGCTCGTTTTATAATTTTTCCTATGGAACTTAAAATTTTGCTATTACGTAGCAATGAGCCAAAAGATGCTAAGAAAATCGTGCAGCAAAATAAAGTGTTTTTTAATTCGTTTACTTACCCTTTTAAAGGAGCGTCGATTTTTTCTGTAGGAATAGTTACTGGTGTTGTACGAAGAATATCCCGAGGTGGACTGGGACTAGCAGGAGTCGACCTAGGACTTTCTATCCCGGGAAGAGTAGATTTCTTTGGAGGTTCGATTCCCGGTAAAGTATTAAAAGGTAATCCTTTGCCTTTTAGCTGCGGATTCTAACAAAAATAATACAAGGTGTTATAATTAAAATTAAAACACTGCTTTAAATAACTAGCATATCACAAATGTTATTTAATTTTTCATTTTTCATAGTTTAAGTTTATTAGGACTTAGAAAAACACACAGTGTAAATGATACAGGTCGTACGATTAAGTGTTTTTTAAGTTTCAATTATCGATAAAACAAACTTGTATACTGGGTGGTCGTAAAGTAAGGAATAAATTCATTAACTCGTAAATTACTATTTTTTTCTAAATCGCTCGGACCCATCGATGTAGTTTTTTAAGAGCGCATATTGCCGCATAAAAAGTAGATATACAGGGTGTTCCAAATAGGAGTTACAGAAAAAATATTTTTTATTAAATGGAACCCCCTGTATATTCATTCTTAAAAGGGTCTTTTCAAGAGCTTTACAAAAATACCACATTTAATATGTCTATCTTTAACAGTTTTCAAAATATGACCACCTAAATTTGAAAAATATTGGATATAATATCTATTACACTTATTTACGGCACTAAGCCGAGGCTGTAGATATAATAGAAATTATATTTATTATTTTTCAGATTTAAGTTGCCATATTTCAAAAAGTATTGAAGATAAATATATCAAACGTGGTTGTTTTTGTAAAGCTCTTGCAAAGACCTTTTAAGGATGACATTATATACAGGGGGTTCCACCTCGTGTATCTACTTTTTGTGCAGGAGTATGCGCTATGAAAAAACTAAATCGACGGATCCGAGCGATTTTCAAAAAAAATTAGTAATTTACGAGATAATGAATTTATTCCTTACTTTACGACCACCCTGTATATGATAAATACCAGGTGTCAACGAATTTATTAGACAAGCCATAACTCCTACAGTATTCAACATGTCAGTACAGGATTTGGTATAGGTAAATGACATAGGAAGAGGAGAGTTTTCGCATATTTTTCACTTTCCACGCACTTCCGGTTTAACCGGTATTGTATCCAAGTTTAAATTTTTAAAGGGAACACCCTGTATACAGTGTGTCGACGTAAGTTGGCGTCATATGGTAAAAAAATTGATTTTACAAAAAAAAGTTCTGCATGGTCCAAAACCTAAAAAGCAACCATCAGATATCAAATCATATCAGTCATCTACGAGGTTTGACCAAAAATGTAATTTTTGGTTAAGAGTAAAGTACCTGTATTTTTGCTAATATCAAAATTGTTATAAAGAAAAAATGTTTAAAACGAAAAATTACTTTTAAACATGCAATTTTGTTTATTTACCAAAAAAATAAATATATTTTTATTCTGCTTTAATGGTAAAAATTTTGGTTGGTACATTAATGCATTGCATTTCATAATAATAACTGTCATAGGACAGTTTTAAATAAACTTTTTTAATTTATTATCAAAACAAAAAGAATATACAGTGTCCGTCAGATATATGGACGCAAATGGAATGTTTTTTATTACACATTTTACAAAAAAATTATTTCTGATAAAAGTTTCTGCTTCCTTTCAAACTCAAAATACAACTGCCAAAATTTAAATGTCTTCATTTGTCTACCGAGGAGATTAGATTAGAATAGGGCCAGGATAACCCATGCACTGAAGCCGCTCGGCTTATTGTACCCTGTCTTTTTACGTCTGGGTGATGTCAGCCAGACGGGACCTACAGCTTAACGTGGGTTCCGAACCACGGTCCTTTGAGCGACAACTTAAGACCTCTTCCCCACCCAGGGGCACTACTAAACCTACCAACTGAGTGAGGTCCGCATGTCTACGGTTGCACAGGACACGGCAAAGTGTGTTCCGGCGCCCTGGTCCTTTGGTGGCCTTCAGCGTCGATACATTTTGCACTTTGTCCGTCTGGTGTTGAGCTAACCACTAAATTTCCGACCAACTTATAAATAAGTATTTGGCCTCAGCAGGATTCGAACCCACCTCACGTCCGTTGTGCGCTCAACGACTTAACGCCTTACACGCTAAGCCATCACCGGACTTAACTAAATTGCTAACATACCTTTTAGTAGTTCTTACAATGGAAGGTAATTAATTACTTGTTATTATAATATTTGTCACTCTGACAGTGACAGAATTATTTAAAAATAATTAAAACCAAAACATTACTTTATTTATACTGCTGAAATCTCAAAAACCAGCAATAATTGACGTATAGTGTGTTATACATTTTTAATGTGGAATTTAATACAGATTCAAAATTTGCTAAAATATATAGGTTGTTCCATTTAAAAAAACCCACTTGCTAATAAAAATTATATTTTTGAGACACCTTGTATAACAATTAGTATTATAACTAAAAAGAGTGTATCTGAATAAACATTTTTTAATTTAAGTTTATTTTTGTATCTTGTACAGGGGCGAAGTTATTTGGTGTAATAGAGTTAGGACACCCTTTACAGGGTGTTCCATTTAAAAATTCAAAATTGGAAAGTTAACCAGACCTAAAAAGTGAGAAATATGCGAAAAAGCTTCTCTTTTCATACTATTTTCTTATACCAAATCTCATTTTGATATGTCTTATAATCTGGAAGTTATGGCTTGTCAAATAGATTTGTTGACACCCGGTATATTATAGGTCATCTATATGACAAAATATTATGTTAGGTACTTACCACTTTAAAATATATATTTGTGAGAACTTCCTCGCACCTGTTAAGTGTCTCTATTTTAAGCCTGAAAAAATGATTAAGGTTAATATCAATCAAGTCTTTTAAAACGCGCTTATACAGGGTGATTCAAAATTCGACCATGAAACTTAAGGGGTGATTCTACTTGACAAAATAAGGGTAGAGGTACATATAAATTTTTTTCAAAATGTCATTCGTTTTCGAGTTATAAGCCGTCAAAGTTCAATTTTTATTTTATTTTTTCGCCATTTATTTTTTAACCAATCCAGTTGATATTTGGCACACAAATCGAGCTTTGCAGATTCTAAAAATTTAGGACAAAAGTACTTTTTTAAATACCACCAGAGGCCTTTTTACCTAAAACGTAAAATTTATTTTAGTTATGATGTCATAACTTTTTTATTTTGACAGATATCGCGAAGCGGCGATATCTATCAAAATAAAAAGTTATGATGTAAATAAATTTTAGGTTTTAGGTAAAGTGCCCTCTGGCTGTATTTAAAAAAGTACTTTTGTCTTAAAATTTTAGAATCTGCAAAGCTCGATTTGTGTGCCAAATATCAACTGAATTAGTTAAAAAATAAATGGCGAAAATACCAAAATAAAAATTGAACTTTGACGGCTTGTAACTCGAAAACGAATGACATTTTGAAAAAAAATTATATGAAACTCTACCCTTATTTTGTTAAGTAGAATCAACCCCTTAGGTTTTGTGATCGATTTTTGAATCATCCTATATTATGAGTTTTTTTATTATTAAATTTAAGTAATCTTTGAGTTCAATACTAGTTGTATTTTAAATTCGATAAACAAAAATCATGTAGATTCTTTCGCTAAAATGATACCCAATATAAAACTTTTTAAAAGTCAGTGCCGTAAGTTTTTTTCTCAATAATATTGGCTGGGGTGCCCATTGAGATGCCAATGGACCCAATAATCCTAATCTAGGTAGAGATTTACAAGCGTCCTATTACATTAAATAGGGGTACCCAATATTATTTAAATCGGTTGAAGCATTTTTAAGATATTTAAAAATACTGACTTTGTTTATAAAACTTTAACGCCCTGTATCTCAGAAATGAAGCAAGTCGATACTATGTTCATGAATTTTTGTCATAAAAAGACATAAGAAATTACTCTCTTAAATTTCGTACTGTAATTAGGAAACACCCTGTATATTTTTAAAAATATCTTGACGATTTTTCGGATAATGTTGTATAGAAAATTTCATACCACTGTTTTTTGACCAATCAAATTTGTAGTTTTGGTTGCATTACCATGACAACACAAGAATTTATCGGAAATTTTTTTCTCCTGCCTGGGGTAACCTGGAGCGAATTATAGTGGAAATTTTTCGACATAATCATTGAATTTGTTTTAACGTCATGTCTGTCATTCACATACAAAATGTTCTTTTGTACCAGTTGTAGTATTTCAGACATAACATAATATAAAATAATGTAAGGTTTTAAGACCCTAAATGACAATTTTATACAACTACAGTTAGTAAAATAATATCATAAGACTGAAGTACTAGACATAAGTGAAGAGCAAACAAAAGCAAGGTATAGGTCTAAAAAATTAAAATAATACTATTTTTACCAACTGTAGTAATATAAAGTATAAATATTATAAAAGAATAAACAATAATTAGCCCTAAAATTACATATATTTGCAACTACAATAATTGGTAAAATGGAAAATGTTTATTTTATAGTAAAATTTTTAAGCTCGTGTCAAAGTTACAAATATTCATTTAAAAGAATATTATTTAACACAAACTTGGTGTGAAATTTTCTTACCGAATACCACACGTGCTTAAATTAATTCCGGGAAACTTTTTCTCTACCACGAATATTTTAAGAAAATTTTCAAAATATTCGTGGCCTTGAAAAATTTCGAAAATAAATTTAGCACTAGTGGCATTACAAGTGAAAATTTACTCTTGAAATAAAAAATCAGATTCCCAAGTCGATACTGGTGGAAGAAAACATAAAACTTTGGAAAACAAATTTACATACAATGTGTTGTAGAGCGGAAAAAGTTATAAAACTTTTATATTGAAAGTGTTTTTCTAATTCCCAATAGTTTTTGAATATTAAAGGAAATTAACGTATTTTTTTCTAATTGGCCTGACCTTGTAGCAATTATTGTTTTGAAGATAACGCTATTTTAAGACAACTTGTATAGTTATAGACAAAGTCTTATCTACCAAAAATCACCAGTTGTTAAATGTATGAATGGTACGCTTATTTCTCTGACAACGTTAAGAAAAATATATACCGGGTGACACAGAAAGCTAGTACGCCCCATATTTTTTTTTAGTTTTAAGAAAGACTTATCAAAAATTTTACAGTATTATTATAGCATAAATTGACATTTCTTGTCATTATCACAACCTTAACATCACTTCCGGTTTAACCGGAGGTACCATAAACTTTCTTATTTTAAATACAAGCGCCTAGTTTTTTTTCTATATATTATGTGTATTCGCCATAAAATTCTCTTTCCAATGATATATCATACAGGGTGTTTCTTTTCAAAATGGCGACTGGAGAATACTTTTAAATAAAATCAAGTACCGTCATTATTTCTGCCTTAAATATATTTTTTTGCTTAGTAGGCTGTGGAAAAAAGAAGTCTCATTTTCACGGTACTGTTGTGAAAGTGCTCTCATGATAGTAACTGTGGGTCAGTTTTTGTGTAAAACATACAGAAACTATAATAAATAATCCGGGAACATCGCCGATATCAACACTGAATTCAGAGTATGGGTTTACCCTGGAGCATAGAATCTTCATGTTTAAACCTCTTTGAGATATTTTAGCGTTTTCGAACTTTTTGGACACACTGTATAGAATTAGTTATTGGTTTTTAAAATTAAGAGTTGCAAGGAAACGTTGTTAGCGCCATCATCGGAATAATTTTGAACTAGCTTACTGGCACATGACATTTCATAGTCAAGTTTTTTTGCTGTTGATGCAGTTAATATCGCAATTTTTAATATATTTTTGTGATTTATTTAATAAATGCAATAAAAAATACAGAAAGAGTTAGTCTGCAATATTCCTTAATAGTTGCTTTAAAAATTTTGACACAGTGATTATGGATAATGGAAGAAACGAGTTATAGGTCACAGAATGTCGTCATAACTGACCAGAGGCGGTATTAGGTAAAAACACAAGTTTTATCATTACCACATTCAGCTGAAATAAGTGTTATTGGAAGTAGCATTATAAGCAACTAATGAATTTTTTTCTGTGAATTTTAAAAATAGTGGCTGATAATACAAAATCTTTTATTTTTGTGCTTTTTTCAACAATTTACATTTTGCAATAACGGCTTAGTAAATAGGCATAGCTATATCCCAGCCTACTTACATTTAAATAGACATTTGGTATAAATTATGTTAAAACGGAATTTACTTAAAAGTATAAAAGATAGGTATAGGCAACCTATACACCATTTGAAAGAGCATTTGGTTTATCATCATGTGGTGTAAAAAATACAGGGTGTTCCATTTAAAATAGGAGATATTGCTATTTGACATCCTAAAAAATTGAAATTATTTTTTGATCACCCTGTTTAATCTATGATCTTGATATGACCTACGTATGATAAGGCAGACTTTTCCTAATCTTGTAATAAATTTTAAAGTTTAAGGATTTTATATTGTTAAAATAAAATTAATTTAATTGCATCCCTGCATTTTGAAAAAAAAATCAAATATCACAAAAACGAATAAAATTAGACACTTGGTACTATTAACAAACTTAAATTATTCTTTTGTGTAGAATCTAAAACCGTCATAAAATATAGGGTGTGTATGTGTATTTGATACGTCACACTTTTTTGAGACATTCTGTATAGAGTAAAATAATTTTATACTGTGGCCTTATCCGACCTGTATATGTTTCAGTATTTACTTTTTTAAAAACCCCATGGTTATCCAGCTACAGACCGTGTCGAATATGGTGGGCCACCCTGTATAAAATTATACGGAACGTTGGCTGGTAACTACTCTTTGTTTTATTTAGGTTTTTAGACAATGATACCTAATATTTTGTCTGAAATTTAATGCCTTGTTTTCAAAAAGTGCTTTTGCTTCTAGCCAAGCAGAGTTTAGGGTAGTGTTCGAATAATCGGTATTTTGAATACTATTCAGAATACATTTGTGCGGTATTAGAATACTATTCGAATAGATTTATGTGTTTGGTATTCGACGGAATACTTTTTTGGTCAGTATTCGGTATTTTTTATTCTGAATATCGTTTTTGAATATTCTGGTATTCGAATACTGATATTCAAGACCTATATTCTGGTATTCAAATTCTGAATTTAAATACTGTTTGCTTATTTTATGAATATTACGTTACTTTTTATGCATCTTAAGCGGGTTAAAACATGTTCGCGGTGGTTATGCCGACGACGGGGTAAAATTTGATATAAGTCATATATATCATCATTTGCAAACTAACAGTTTAGGGAGTTAGTTTTACAAAAAAAAAAAAAAATGTAATTCAATACGTTTTTTAAATCTTGATCTGTTGTTTCCATGGTCCTAATAGGTAAGTAATTTTGAACAGATATACATTTATTATTGCAAACAAAAATATATCTAAATTAATTAATTAACTTCTTTGGGGTTTTGCTATTAAAAAACAAGTAACTTGGTACAATATATAAAAAGTGCCATTGCAAACTATGTTTTCTATGTATTAGGTTAGACTAATATGTATTTATCTCCATTTTACCCAAAAGGGATGTGTATAATAAATTTTATTATGTCAGTTTAAATCATGACTATCTAGTAAATCGTAGATAGTATGTACATGTATTTCCATTCCAAAAGTGAAGTCAATAAATAGTTAAAAAAAAAAGAAAAGTTATTTTTGGAAAGTTTGGGAGACGCCTTGTATGCTTAAAATGATTAGTTTTTAAGCAAGAACAAGGTACGCCACTGCATTTTGTTATGGAAAAATGTAGAAAAATAAGAATGAGTTGCTTTTTCAAGTGAAAAGAGGTATTCATAAATGCCGAGTATTCGAATACTTTTTTGTACGTTTTCGAAAATATTCGGTATTAGAATACTTTTTTACGGTATTCGTATTGGTATTTGAATACCAAATTTCACTATTCGACTCAACTCTGTAGCCAAGACACAAATCCAAAATCGTATATTTCTGTAAATATGGTAAATATTTTTCGAAAATTTCTATCTAGATACCCATTGTTATTAGCGGATTGACCATGTTGCAACTATAGCCTAGTTTACACCGGGAGGACCAAATTTTTAGTTCGAGGTCTAAACGACGTCACGCGTACTTTATTCACGTCTCAAATGGGGGTGACCAAATATGATTTTCTTTGGTGTAAACACGTCGGACTTTTTTAGTGGACCAAAATGACAGCCTTGATCTTTGACAGTGCGCATTTCGACGAAAAAGACGTTGAATTTAGGTATTCCCCTAATAATTTTGTTCTTTGTTTATATTTTTTAAAATTTTGTTGATATTTAACCAAAACTGTTTTTTAAATTTTTGTCAAATGGAATTTAAACGCGATACAGTTTTAAAAGATAGAAAACGAGGTTAGGTTCTGGTCATATGCTCAGCTGTCATTTTGGTACTAGGATTAAACGTGAATTATATTGATCCATAAACTAAGTAGGTATAAACACTAGTGAACTAACAAAAATAAGTCCTGGGTTTAGTCCACGGATCTAATTGGTCCTCGCGGTGTAAACTAGGCTATTGTGTCTCTTAATTTAAATTCCCAATTTCAATTAATAATTTTTAAATTGAATTATAAAGTTAAAATAATAGAAAAATTGCTAGTGTTCTACTTACTTCTTTCTAGTGTCGGTGATCATATCATGTAAGGATTGAATTTTGTTCAACTGGGCCTCCCTGTTGCCTTTCGCTTTTAATTCGGTCATCATATTGACCAAAAATGGAATGTATTTCCGAAGAGAGTCTAACTTGACTTCATAGGATTGTTCAGCCATTTTGCGATTTGCTGAAAAAAATTTAAAATAAAGGAAAGAAGAAAACATATTAATTTTTTTAAATTCAATATAGTTCTGGTTAGTAAACAATTTTCTACAGGTTTGTTCCAGCAGAATGTTGGAAACATGTTAGCAACAATCGTAAAACCATAGAGTAAGGAAATTATAAGAGTTATCATGGAATAGCCGATTTAAGGACAGGTCATGCGAAAACACCCAATATAATTTTATTCGTTTCTCGTTGAAATACCGCCAGTTAGTCATTTCAGTAAGCTTACGTGTCTCCCCACCGCTGATGTTACACGAGGCGAGACTTCGACCGACGCATTTAAAGTGTAAACTGGAAAAATGACAAGCCTGCCGCCAAGCCTGCCGCAAAAGCGGTACGAAAATTTTAGCATGCCATGGTTTCTCTTATCCGTAGGTATGTTACTTTATGGTAAAACGCAGAAATTGTTACAAACATTAGTCAGAAATGTTGGCAACAGATTTCTGCTGGAACGAAAAATAAACAAGGCGTGCATACTACTTATACGTCAATACAAGAAAGGTTACGTTAACAATTTGTCAGTAATGTTTGAAGAAAGTTTGCAAACTTTTCAAACAGTTTCCAACATGTTTCCAACATCTTAAATCTACTGCTGGAACAACAAACAATTGTATAATGTTACAAACATGGCACTGCTGGAACGACAAATTTGACGTGCGCAGAATCCGAACGGTTGCAAACATTTCTGACAGCCTGCTGGAACAAACCTTATATCATTTTAATACGGCAACTAAAAAATGTTTTGAATTTTTTAACTCACATTTTCTGCAAAAATTGATCTTTTTCCAGCAAAAATATTGTCAATTATTTACGAACAATTGACACCAAAAAAATTATAAGTAAATATTGTATGTAGGTACAGGGTATTACATTAAGGAGGAAAAACGCATATTTTCTGACTTTCCCTGTATTTTTAAAGACTTTCAAGATAGCTAATTGATGTATTTTAGCTCGTAGAATTTGAAAATCATAATAAAAAAACAATTGCATGCCAAACAAAAGACTAACGCCATAAATGTTGCGTTTTTAAAATGGAACACCATATTTATTACTACAACATTTTTGGATTCTATGGTCAATTCTGGGTGTTTCTTAATATGGCTACTGTAAGTCTGTCTTCAACTGTTTTTTAGTTATTAACGCTTATACTGTAACATTTTCATTTCATATTATTTAATTAAATAAGAATATTAATATAAAAAGCAAGTAACGCAGGTGGTACCTAATACTTCAAAGTCATTAAAGTTTTTATCCAACACTTACATATAATATCTACATAATTGATCAGATTTTGAGGATATAAAGTGTACTATAAGTCACTAGTGAGCTAAAGTACCCTTTAGCTCACTAGTGAATTATACAATAATACAAAATTTTGTTGCTGGTGTTGACAATGACAAGTAACAAATAATGGATGACGTTTTCAAATTATTTTCGATATTAAAAACGATTTATACGAAAGTGTTGGATAAAATTTTGTATTAGACACGTGAGTTATTACATGTAAGTCACTTAAGAAAATTACCTCTCTCGCCCTTCGGGCTCGAGAGTTAAACTTTTCTTGCGTGACTTATATGTAATATAACTCACTTACATATCTAATAAATAACTATTACCTATTGGTAGATTTTTATTTTATTTTTTCATAATCTTTTTTTTGCTTTACTGGAATTTTTTTGACACTTGTAATATAGCATTACTATCTGTAGTTTTTCATGTGGAGAATAATTTATTATGAAAAACTAATATAAAATCAACTAATAGCCAAAAATTTTTATTTTGTTTTTTGAAGTATTAGGTATTTGCCTGAATTATCTTTATTTAATATTGGTATATTTAATTATACAGGGTGTCCCGTAATTAATTGGACATAGGTTAATGTAGAATACCTGACAAAAAAATAAAGCGTGTGAGCTTAGCAAAATGTTATTGGTTTTCGTTCCACAGGGTGTTAAAACTAATTTTTTACCAAACATTTAGTGAAATATCTCGGAATCCACTGGACAGATTAAAATGAAATTTGGTGTACTTTTACTATTTGGGATGACGTACACGAATATAATATATGTTTTGCCATTACCACTAGATGGCGCCACATACAATAACATTGATTGATTAAAATGGTCATAACTTTTTAACCTCCCTGTATGCACATTTGCGAGTGGAAATAATAAAACAGCATTTAATTTTAATCAAAAAGGTATACTTCTTTGATCTCCAAAAAGTAGACCGTTTTCAAAATTAACGACTTTTTTATTAGGTTGCGCATGAACACTCTAAAATTTAATTAACAACGATAAAGTTAGAAAAGGCTATTGATTATAATAAATGTTCAAAATGTTTATCATCCACTAGGACACATTATCTAATTCTTTTATTTAAATTTTACCTGACTCCAAATAATGATTCTTCTTGGGCCCTGATGATATTGACTCCTTTCACAATCTTTTACCACCATTCCTGACGGTTATTTCATAAAAAGTCGTTTATTTCGAAAACAGTCTACTTATTGGAGATCAAAGAAGTATACCTTTTTTAACTAAAATTAAATGCTGTTTTATTATTTCCACTCGGAAATGTGCATACCGGGAGATCAAAAAGTTATGACAATTTTAATCAATGAATGTTATTGTATGTGGCGCCATCTAGTGGTAATGGTAAAATAGATACCATATTCGTGTTCGTCATGCCAAATAGTAAAAGTACACCAAATTTAATTTAATCTGTCCAGTGGATTCCGAAATATTTTACTAAATGTTTGGCAAAAATTAGTTTTAACACCCTGTAAAACTAAAACCAATAACATTTTGCTAAGCAATATTGAGCTCAGATGCTCTATTTTCATGTCAGGTATCCTACATTAACCTATGTCCAATTAATTACGGGACACCCTGTATAATATAAGCCGAAAATGTTAATTTCTAAGCTTCAATAACTTAAAAACCGTTAAAGATAGAGTTATAGTCCCCTAATTAAAAACACTTAGAATTAAACTTAACATCCAAAAATAAATAGAGTGTTCTATTTAAAAAATGTAGCATATACAGGGTGTTCAGTTAAGGGTGTACACTATCTATATCTCAAGAACCCTGAAAGTTGTTACAGTTTTCCTCAATTTTTTCTAAAATATCAAATGGATCGGTATGCTTTACCTTACAAATTGTAAGAGTGAATAATAAAATCTACATTTCGGCAATTCGTGAATTTTTTTATACGGGAAAGTAAAAAACATGCCATTTTCCCTCTTAAATTAAATACTCTGTACAGGGTGTCGGGATTTCGTTGCAAATGCAGGGTATCTTGGTTATTATTAGAGATAGAGACTTGGGGTTTTCGCGAACTGTTGCTACGTTTAAATGAAACAAAAGATGACAATAAAATATTTTTATGGGCCTCTTAGTTTTTAAAATACAGGACGAAACTCATTTTTCCCATTTTTGGATCTCCTTCTTTTTCAGTTGTCTTGTAACTAACAACAAAAATAAAACTGAGATTGATAGATATTTTTACGTAGAATCCGGTGGTGTGGTTGGATTTTTTTTGAAAATTTATATTTTTCGAGGTATGAACCAAACATATGACTTTTCTTATGGGACACCCTGTATATGTCTTATTCATTAAACTATTGATAATGACAGCTTTTTAAAAATATATAATACCTTATAGTTATTTTTTAATTTTAACACCTAAATTTAGGTTTTAAATTTTAAAATAGAATTTCGCATAGTGGGCCATGATATAGACCCAAAGAACAAAGTTAGTCCCAAGTTTATCAGACTTTATTTTGAAGCGCTGTTTTTAAATTTTATAAACAGATATACATTTTTCACCTAACTTTCACATTTGATACCCATATTGTCAAAGTGCAATAAAAATATCTAGTCCGCCATCTTGGGGGTTCCGTCATGTTGGATTTAGAATGACGTCACACAGCTGTTCCTGCATTGTCATCCAAATTAAAAGCTTCTAAAAACCCCTTGTACCAAATTTTGTAAAAAAAATCCAATAATAAATATCTATGGTCTATGGTAGCATTTTGTGCAGACCTTTTAGAGACACCCTGTATATACCAAATTTAAAGGGATTTTCAATAGGAAAAATTTATAAATATTTTTGGGTCAGCAAGCGACATTTTTTGACAAAAAAAATTAAATATATCAAAAACGCTTAAACTTACGGGAGGTCGGGAAAGCCCCGCTCAGCGGGTAACACCAAACTCTAAAGCATATATGGGCAACCGCCGGTTCGTTATACGATTTGATTCGGATCGCGACGAGACATTTTAAAAACCTTATTAAAAAAAATACACTATTTACTGAAACTCACGGAACCAAGTGACCTAGTGGCGGCGATCATCAAAAAACATCAAAGCCTTTGATGTTTGCCGCCTTACTGGCGGCGCAACAAAAGATCATTTGTTCTCAACTGTTCTAAACTAGAGAATTCTAGATCATTCCTTTATTTTGCCTATATATGCGTGTGGATGTCCCAAGCTTTAGTTCAGTTCTATTTAAGCTATCGACAAGTGAAATACTAAATGTAACAATTCTAAATTTAACAATTTAATTATAATGTTACATCTATTTTCACCATTTCATTTTGTTATTTTATGTCCGATATCTATCGCAAAAAAATTTTAAACACTACTTTAAAATGTACTACTTTTTAAAGCGGCCCGCGAACGTATTTGTACAAGTTTGGCCCGCAACATGTCATGCTGCCGCCACACATTAGGCGGACTTGTGGCCAAATCATACGGACGGCGCGTTCCAATGCAAATTCATAGTATCGGTCCTACTCGCAGACTTGCCTTCGTACCTACCTTCAGGTAGGATCTAAGACAAGTCTCATCGTGAGTATGCCTATCTATGTCGGTTTAGACTGCCTTCTTTCCCTGCATTAACAAAAACTACCCACGGTAATTTTGAACTGGCACGACGTTTATACAAATAGACTTAAGTGTCTATTTTATTAGGTCCATTCTGGATTTTAAAATATAAAAATTCAGTTCTGCAAAATTCACTATATCCTCAACTGCATTCTAAAGCCTCATGAACAAAAATGGTACCAGCAGATTTCACGTACGTAGATCTTGGTAATCTTCTTAACGTCAACGAAAACAGATAGACATATGTATATTTATTAGACATGTACTTGCTAGTGTAGTGAGCACTGAAGCAGGAAAGCACAATTTTTGTTTAGTAGCAGCATACATTTAAACTAGTTTGTTCATTCTAATTTATATAATTATTTTTGATTATATAGCTATCGGAATATTAGAAAAATTATTAGATATTCTCTTCCTCGCCTACATTATCTAAAAAGAGAATTAAAATTAAATGATTTTACTTCCTTCATTTTTATACCATGTTCTTAAAGATATGCTGATCAATATTCAGTAAGGACCAAAGTCGTTGATCGATATACATCTTATCAATCGAGGTGTGACTGAAAATAGTCCAATGCAGGGGTTCCCAAACTTATTTGAACTGTGACGCCCTTGGAAGCTTTCAATCGTCCTACGACGTCATTTTTTACCGACTAAGTCTTCAAAACAAGTGCCTTGTACTTGAAGACTAAAGACAAAAATAAGTACTTTTCTGTGTGGCGCCTATGTCATCACACGGCGCCCTAGGCTTCAGGAATAAAATTGATGAGCAACAAACAAGACTTACCTTCCTGTTTTGACGCACTCAACAGGCGACAAAAAAAGGATCCATCCCTTTGCCTTTTTGTCGCATCAACACGCGACGTCCCTGGGACGTCAGTACGACACCCTGGCGTCGCGACGCACAGTTTGGGAAGCCCTGGTCTAATCTAATAATTTGTGCGATTACGATTATTTTCCTCATCTACAGCGTTAATTAAATGATCGATATGTATTAAAAAGGTTAACTCTCAAGCACGTCTGAGTAAATATCGAAGAAGATAAGTGTTTATGTAACTGCGCGATGATTCCTTCAATTATTGTTCATTTAAAACAAATTGCCCATCAAGTACCTTTATACCAGTACAATAGGTATATTCTTCAAAACGTTAAACCTTCAACACTAAACTATTACAAAGTCAGCCGTCACTTGTAGAGGTTTTAAGTAAGAAGCTTCTTTCTCCATATCGTCGGGGATAGTGCAAATCCGCGTAACTAGCATCGGATAATTCCGCGTATCTCACAAATGCAGCTAATTTTTAATTTCGCGGGCATTCAACGTAAAATCCTGATTGGCAGCCAGAACAGATAATCTATGGTAATAAATTAAAAGTAAAAAACTACTTTTAAAAGAAGCTTTTATTTAAACGCACTAAAAATAATAAAATTAACATTTTCTTTAAAACACTTACTACAAAAATATAACGTCATTACACAATTTATATGTTATAACAGTTTGACGCGAGATTTAAGTACTCCTGTTTACTTAGTTTAAAAATTAAAAAAGTTTAAAGCAATCAAATCAAGTAATTTGATTTTTTATCTACTCAGGTAAATCTCGCGACAAGCTTTTTATATCATATAAATTGTGTAGTAACGTTATAATTTTATAGTAAGTTTTAAAATAGTGCATTTAAAAAAAAGCTTCTTTTAAAAATAGATTTTTACTTTTAATTTATCTTTTACTTTTAAGTGATCGCTAAACAGGTTTCTCAGTCTGTTTATCTTAATCAAAGCATCATTGTTGCAAGGTATTTTGCCGGTTAATTTTAAACACTTTAGCTGCAATATGATAAGGCATTTGTATTAAGGACTTCTTTTACTTAATACTTATATGATAGAAAAGCATTAAAAAAACTTAGCCTGCAATATTGGATTGATGTCACTTTATTTTTTAAGGTACTCCTATCAAGCCCTTTTGTTTAATAACCATAATGTAGCAGTGCATTAGAAATATCTAGTACACCATCTTTAGAAGTCCGGCATATTGGATTAGTACTGACGTCCT
Organism: Listronotus bonariensis; assembly: GCA_014170235.1. NCBI lineage: Eukaryota > Metazoa > Arthropoda > Insecta > Coleoptera > Curculionidae > Listronotus > Listronotus bonariensis. Next base: position 42,295 of record JACEGR010005386.1, read on the forward strand.
GTTATTTTAGGACGTATTCTCAGCAAGTCCTTTCATTTGATATCCATATTGCAGAATTGCATTAAAATTAACTAGTCCGTCATCTTAGGTGTTTTGCCATGTTGGATTTAGAATGACGTAACTTTAGTTTTCGAGTTTCTCTTAACAATCTCTTTTATTAGATACCCTTATTGCAGAAGTGCAATAAAAAGGTCCGCCATCTTGGGTAGCCATATTGAATTTAGAAATATGTCACTTTTTTCGAGTTAGTCTTAGCAACCCCTTTTATTAAATAACCATAATGTAGGAGTTCATCAAAAGTAACTAGTCCGCCATCTTGGGTGTTTTGCCTTGTTAAATTCAGAATAATGTCACTTTATTTTCGAGTTATTCTTGGCCCTTTTATTTAATACCCATATTGTGAAAGTGCGTTAAAAATTACTAGTCCGCCATCTTGGTGGTTCCGTCATGCATTGTCATTCAAACTAAACGTGTATACCAAATTTCAGCTCAATCGGTTGAATATAAATGCTTCAAAATCGGGTTGCAAGATTCCACCTGTACATACATATATACATACATACATACATTGCAAGTTAAATAAAAGCTTTTATGAAAAATAAAATTCTATTTATCTAATTCATTAGTAAAAATTTGCGAATTATTCCTTAAAATAATCGATATTAAAAAGTTTTAACCTTCCCATGTAAAGTTCTATTAAACGTAGATACGCGGTACTTACCTATGGTAGAGTCGCGGTTTTGCACTATACCCGACGATATGTCTATCTTAAGTCAACGCCTAAGGTTCGGCTTAATTCGTCAAAGAGCTTAGAGCGACATCTACCAAAATCTTCGTTTAGGCTTTTTTCATATTCTTGCCACTAACAGAACGTTCTTATTTTCGTAAATTAGATTGTATACAGGCTTAAGATTCCTATATAAATAGCTGAAAATATGTTGCATTGATGTATACTGCCCTGCCACGTGGCAAATGTTTATATAAAAGGAAAATCACATGCACAAAATACCTAAGTAAGAACTGAATCACCACAAATAATAACGATAAAATTATATTTAAGTTCACCTATTAAAATAGCGGACATTTAATTGGTATCGCTTATGTAAGAACCAATAAAATCAAAACCAAATAATCAATATGAGACTTTTTTAATTAGGTCAAAGGCTGTCTAATTGGAAACTCCCTATAAATTGTTTTTTTTATTTATAATAACTTACCAACTTACTTAAAATCATTTTTACTCCTTAAAGACAGACCTTAATGCAACAAAAATGTTTTAAGTATAATTGTTAGTCACTAAAAATATGTCAATAACTATTAATACATGTAAATCCTTTATATTGCGTTAAGCAACTCGACATAATACTGCCATCCTTATTCAAAAAAATAATTATTTTTTAAAATAATGAATAAAAATACGATTTGAAAGTTGGACACACCAGGCCTCATCTGGGACAGTATTTGTTTTTTAAAAAGTCAACATAGGTCAAAGAAAAAACTACAGCTACAATTAAAATGAAAATGGTATAACGCGGAGATCAAAATATTTAAACCGTTACCACGCCCAAAAAGTATAACAATAACTATGTACTAAAGCATACTTTTAAAACACTCTACTTAGTTTTGCATTATTATAGTTTACTAACACCTCTAAAAATTGCGCTCTATAATAAAGCAACCATATGATCATATGAAAGAGAATTTAAAACCCATAATACACAATAAAAAAAAACGCAGTTTTTATGTCTGTATCATTCTTTAGTTACATTTGTCTATTTCTTCGATTTTTTCAAGCTACCACGATTAATAAATTTATGTTTTTATTTAAAAACGGGACCATTATGTTGGTTACAACAGCTAACGTAACACTATAAGAGTAATTAAAATAAAAAAAATAAGATAAGAAACTGTTACCAAAATTTAATAAAAAAGTTTTCAGTCAATGTAACAATTATTAGTTTAAAAACATTACACAATTATTATATGACACTAACTATACGGAACCACAATAATATTATTATTATTATAACAGGAAACTCATATACCATACAAGAATATTTTTTATTAAATAAAAGAATAACAATATTTAAAATATACCTCCAAAGTTGTCGAAATTTCTCGTATTTATACTAGTACCACATTATTTTAAAACAACGCCCTATCTTTTAATTTATAAAGGTGCCGGCCATTTTCCCTACTAAACGATAGCAACGCGCGCAACTAAAATCAACGAAATCGTCCGATTTAATTCCGAATAAAGCCGATCAATGTATGCACCAAAACAGTTTCACAATATTGCGAAAGCAATGTAAGCCAGCAAAATATTTAATAATTGTATTTAAAATTATAAATTAGGTATATCTTTACCGATTAAAACATAAAAAGAAACCACAAATAAGTTTAATTAATTATAATTTTTTGTAGCAAAATACCTTAACTTTAATATTACTGGCAAATTATTACACCCAACACAAAAAACATGGGTACTTATTAAAGATTTAGTCGAATTAACTATGCGGTAAAAATATGACAAATATTAAATCCAGACATTTTACTCCATATACCTAAATCACTTCACTTGACATACCCTGTATCATTCTCAGTTCCCTTACAGGTATAAAAGTACCTACCATAAAAAATTCAGAAATGTAATATTTTTCAGAGATTCTTTATTAAAATATATTATATTTTAATAGTGTAGCATCTTTTAAACACAATCACCATATTAAAATTCACCCTCACAAGTAACAAAGAACCGCCATTACTGAAAACCATACGGCACGTTATCAACGACTGACGCTACCGAATGGCCGTACCCACTTTGCATCAAACTTTTAAAGAAATTCCTATTTCTTACCTTAGAATCACTCTAAAATCACACACATTTAATAATACTGTATATTTGTAATGTTTAAAACTAAGTAAGAATTTGTAAACTTTAACATCATCGCTTAAATATTACAAAGTTTGCTTCCAAAAAAGTCGTGTAACAATGTTCTTTCAGGCAAACTTCGTCTTTCGTTTTCCATAGCCAACTGGGACGAACAGCGCAGGAAACGTCAGCGAAAACAAGCGAAGAAGGGCCGATCGTGAACGATCCAAGGCCCGCTTCGGCGTTTTGGCGCGCTTTGCTACTACAGGCGTGTTTCTAGGTGCCATCCGCCAGAGAAATGCTATCGAGGCACGTAAAATTCTAAAATTCAGTTGAGTTTCGAATCGACAGCGCAAAGCATGTCCCAAAATGCGGACTCTCGAATTCAGAAGGCAGCGGCACAGTGCAGGTAGAAATTAAAGATGGCTGGGTGTAAACGGTGATTAACGTTAGACGAGATAGGGATAAAGCAGAGTACGCAATCGAGGCCATGCGTCCTGTGACCACGAATCAGTTTATTACCATGTTACGTCATCTTCATTTGTTTTTTTTCGTCGAATGTCAAATTTACAAGGCATCAATAATTTCTTATGTGGCATTATAAGTTTAAAGTGAAAAAAACCAGCGAAGAAAATTCTACTTTAGCGTGTGACACACCTTAAACCTCGGCCTCTTTTCGTTGACGTGGAAAATCAATACCCAGCTGTGACAAAGAAAATAAGTAGTGACAATATTGTAACTTTTCAAAACATATTTCAAAGAAAATACTTCATAAATAATTCAAACTGTGTGCATTATGGGAACAACCACCCTTAAATGTGTTCTGTGAATTAAAGGGTATGTAGGTAATAAAAAATTGTGGTTGACCCCTTAATGTACCTACAAGGTTTCTGGAGTGCTATTTTTAAATGCAACTGCAGCTCATAGTTCGAAACATACCTACTTATTTTAAGTTCACGAAAAACCAAAATTATTTTTAGGCCGACAAAAATTAAAATAAAAATAACGGACTTACCAGGGGGCATAATAAAGTAGTGACAGTAGCAAATGTAATTTTTAACGGGAAATTAATTACTGGGTCGTCTAATTCACCTTTTAAACCCTTTTTAATATCAAAATTGTCCGAAAAATTTGTATTTTTGACACTTAGGTTTAGTTTTGATAAACAATTGGTTATTGTTACCATAATAACAATGGGTCAGACCGCAGGTAACTTAAATAACTACCATACAACAAAAATTAAGGCAGGCCAAGACAGGAAAATGTCAATTTTTTGACAGCATGGTAAAATTTGATGTTTTAAGTGCATTTTCTTTTTTAGTAATTTAAATAAGAACTGTTTAATTTTTTTATGTTATTGGGCCGGTTCCTGATTAATTTTTTAAAAATATGTATGTAAAAAAGTGATCGGAATTTAGTACAAGTATACTGAGTGTTTCTTTAAACATGAAGCTGCAATGGAAGATTAAACAGAAAATGCTTGAAGAGTAATTTTTATATATATTTGTTACAGTTTTTTACTTTAATATATATGTAATGTAACGATGTTTTCATTAAAATTATTTATTTAAGATTATTATAAAGATTTAAGGTTCCTATTTTCGGTATAATAGTTTTTCGGGACGCAAATCATAGGTAAATATTTTATAAACTTTTAAGCAGGGTTTTACCCCAATTTATTGGCCAATAAATTGTTACAATTTATTGTAACAACATATTGTTAGAAAAAAATGTTAAAAGAACTTGTCCTAATTTATTAAAACAATTTTGGTGAAATCAAGTGACTTTTGATGTCAAGATTTTGAGGTTATTGATTTTTGCGCCGATGCTTAGCCGTGATATTTTGTTTATCTTGTTTTTTATTTATTAAAAACTGTACAAAATAAATACTATTTTTTTCTTCTGGTAGTCATATTGGTACATTATACAACGGGTAAACCAAATGAAAAGAACATTATTTTTAAAGAAATTGCCTTTATCAATAAATCCAAAGTAAGGAAAATGCGCTTTTGTTTCATTTGTTGTGATCTTTGTCTCCTCTAAAAAATAAACACTTCACTATAGAGGTTCACGGGTCATAGGTGTGCATTTTCTGCAACTATAACTATATTTTAAAATAATGGTTTTACTTGAATTGGATGTGTTTTTTCTAACAGGGTTTTTACATTTTTTATTTCTTTTTATAATTTAATGCTGGTAAAACAATTCAAAATTAAAATTTGTCGTCTTTTGTTTGTACCAACTTAACATAAGGCTGAGATGTTTCTTAAAAACAATTTTTTTGTAAGAATCTGTCATTTTGTCACAATTTTTTTTAAATTTCCTGGATGTTTCCAGATAATACATTATGTTAACGATATATTATTCTTTTCTTTTTAATTCAATATAAGCCAGTCCAAAGATATCGTGTTCACCTCAAAACGCCTTTTTAGAGGTGTTTCTAAAAATCAGCTATAGCATATTCCCAAAAAATTATTTTTAAAAATAAATAAATTTAAAATCCAGTTAAAAAATACCATAATATTATGGATACAAGTTTAGCTATACTTCATAGTTTATTGAAGCTATGGCCTACACAAAAAAAATCTTTCAAATCACGTTTTCTTTCTGGTCTCGTTGCATGGCGATGTGAAATACCCCTCTTGATCTTCAGATCTGTCAACTTGTGATGATTTTTTTATATTAGTGATACTTAAAAATCTTGTTTACTCTCGTCTACAAGAATGCCTCGATCAACATGGACGCCACCTATCTGATCTGATTTTCCGCATCTAACTATTTTGTACCTTTTATTGGCATAAACCTATAATGTATAAAACCTTTGTGTAATTATAAAAAAAAACACGTTCCCATAAAAATGTAAAATGAACGTTAACGGGAAAAGCGTTGTTTTTATTTTACCACAAAAGCTTTTGGTTTAGAACTACCTTTTTTGGCGTCTCATTGTCGAACTTTTCCAAAAGCCTGCCAAGGCCTTTAAAAACAAAACGTTCTTTATACAGTGAATATATTTTTTCAAAAAATACGAGTATAAGGACAAATTATTTTAACCATTTGTGTATATTAAATCATTTTTTTATACTAAACATTTTTGATTAAATTAATATATAGTTAAGACCATATTTATTTCATTCTGAAAGCGATGCCGCCAAGTACACAAAAAATGATAAAGTAAACAAACCTTTTCGAAAGCACATAGCCTCTGACAGAGCCTGAATACATATTTTTAGATAAATAAATAAAAATATTGCGAAAACACGTATCATGTACTTAAAAAACATCCTCTTATTTCGTCTCTGGCGTACCATAAAACCTGTAACGCGTGGCGTAGTCGTCGAGTTGAATATTTTTGCTGCAATAATTCATTGTTCACAAAAGGGTTTATTTGCTTTATCATTTTTGTTGAAGAAATTTTTTCACAAAATTATATATCTCGTTAAGGATGAATCGTAGATATTTGATTTTTGCACGATAATGTAGTTAATGTAATTATCAATCAACGAAAAATAGTCTTCAAGAAAAATCATGAACCATTTTTAGATCCAAAGTTGGGCATCAAAGCTACCCTGGTTATCATCATAATTTTTTCAATATTCACTCACCTTTAATGGTATTTTTTAGTTATTATTCTGTAGTTGTCTAATATTATTATTACTTAGTAAAAAAATAATTTGCTTAAATATTTTTAATAATTTTTAGTTAATTTATTATAATGCAAAATGAGTAAGAAAATTTTAGATTTAAGAAATAACTACATTTTCGTCCAAAAATCGAATATACAGGGTGTCCGGAAAGGTGAGGCCAAAAATGATAGGGGCGATAGAGTGAGCCAAAATAATGTTAGTACTTCATATAAAAAATGTTCTATTGCCCTTTCTTAGGGAGTTATTGGCATTCAAAGTTAGAATTTTAAAAAATAATTTCATTTATAAGTTTTGAACGGTTGCCACAATAATAATGACATTTGGGCATTTAAATTGACCCATACCAATGCTCTTTTTCATAGGCAAACGATTGCAGAGTAAGTCATAATTATACATGGTGAGACGAATTTTTTCGTTTATTGTAGGCATTTTTTACAGAGGTGAAAAATTTGACATTTTGCTTTTACCGTTTAATTTCTTCATCATTTTTGTACAAAAATCACATCATTTTAAAGTTCCTGACAAGTACTTTATAACCGCAGAATATAAAGTCGACACCTTTACCTACTACAAAATGGCGGTACTTTAAAAATTACCGGAATACCTCATTTGGATGGCCATCTTTGCGAATCTAATAAAGTTATATACACTTCTTTTGGTATATTTCTTATGCTTTTTATGATTTATTTAATGATGATTACTGGTAATGATATAAAGGGTATGACAAAAAGTATAGATTTTTTAATGACGCTTCCTGTATATTTTATCACCATTAAAAAGATATCTAAAACACATTATTCAATATTCAAAGAACCGCCATTTTGTGGTAGGTAAAGGTATTGACTTTATATTTCGGGGTTATAAAGTATTCATCACGAGCTTTAAAATTGCCACAATTCCCGTCTTTTCATTTATTTATTTTTTCAAAATGGCGCCCAGCTGTCAGTTTAATACTTATATCTGTTCATTCTTGCCTAAAACTTGGTTTATGTTGTCCTACTAAAGTCGCGTATAATTAATTCGTGCTCCAAAAGGTTTTTCTTTTAATGATTTTTTTAACGACACAGTCAAAATTTATTTACTAAACTTTCTTAAAAATTTATTTTTTTTCTTTTTGGGAAACTTTAAAGTAAAAACGCGATTGTTAAGAAAAATCGGCTTATTTGCATTTATAAAAATTAGAAATGTTGACAACTTTTAAAAAACTCTCCAGCGTTACCTCTAAAATTATGTAAAGAAATAACGGTAAATTTTTTACAAGAACCGGTACCGTAGTTTTGAAGCAGCTATGGTAATTTCGACGCATAATAACTTTTTTACCTGTGCCAAAGAAAAGATCCAAAATCTGATAGGTATTTTCGATGCATATTTAGGTACAAGTAGTTTGGTAGTTTTGTTTAGGTTAGAGACAAAGACTGGTTTAATTAAGGAAAAAAAATTATTATCCAAAACTATGAACTTCCCCACCTTATACTCTGTCTTCGGTTTTCGGTGTTTTGTTACTTGATTACTCGAAAATTTTCCACCGAAGATAGAGTATATGTGAAGGGACATGGTAAGTTCTGGTTAGTCAACTTTTTTTTTTATTCCTTATTTAAAATCCGAGACTAATACACACTAGGGTTGGTCAAAACAGTCGACTATTTTTTCTCATTTTGTACTCTAAAAAACTGGACCTCAAAAAATTTCTGTTCCAGTATGAACTCTTAATTTTATTAGAAACGTTTTTCGCCTTTTAGTTTTATATTTTTATATGATTATTAAAAAGAGATACATACAATACATTGAATTTAGTAACTTACTGTAACTTCTCTCCTGTACAGGTACAGATAGATAGCTGTGCGTCGGAAATACCTGCATCATTACCATGAACCCTTTGCTAGTGCGTCAAGTTTACCCAAAAATTTGCATAATTATTTCTGCGTTAAAATTACATCCGTCCTTTGAAGTTATAATGACTTCAACTTTGACAACGTAAGTTGTGGTAAAAATACTTTAAAGTTCTGAAGCACAAAAAATTATATATATAATAAAACTTATCATAAGAATCATGGATAAGGCGTGGTTACTTATACAGCTGTATCTTCGCTTTACTTCAATTAATCTCAAATTTTTACTTAACATTCTTAAAATATTCAGAGAATGTATTTAAACAAAATTCCAAAAAAAAATTGAATACAATACCCTTAGGAAACCTTAATGAATTATGGGACATACTTTTTCACCTACTGGGTGTCTACGAATTTACTAAACGAGCCATAACTCCTAAAGTATTATACATATGAAAATAGGAGTTGGTATAGTTAAATGGTATGGAAAGAGGAGAATTTTTGCATATTTTTAATTTTCCAGTCACTCCCGGTTTAATCGGAAATGGCTTCAATTTTGAATTTTTAAATGGAACACCATTGTATATTTTATCATTTTTGGATTCCTGAGACAACTCCAAGTCAGAATGTAACATGTGAAAGTTGTTAAGCCTACTTGATATTTTTAGAGCCATTTCTAAATATTGCATCCAGGGTTGCTTTCCAGAGACGCAAATTTTCGTGCGTCACGCTCCAGGGCTTGAAGGACTTGAACTGCTCTAAAAGTTAGTCACTGGAACGCATCCTTAGACAAGAAAAGAGAGATACTTAAGAAAATTTTAAAATTTCGTTGTTTTTAACCTTTCTTGGCTTTATAATAATAATCTATTTTTAATATCTAATTCCATTTTAAATAAATAATTTTAAAAATCCATCCTTAATCATAAAAAACACGTTTGAAGCACAAAACCAAAAGAGGGGTTGCTGCATGAGGGGCAAGGGGAAAGAAAAACAGAGTAGCTCAGGTGCATAACACTTTCTGTCACTGGAACGCCATAAAGTAGAACGAAATGCTCCTGAGCTACTCGGAAGCACTCTATTTGCGTCACTGGAAAGCCACTCAGGAGGCCATGATTGGGTGCAAATTTATCTAGTGACTCGAGGTGATGTTAGAAAAATACAATCGCAAAGTTGACATTTTCGTGTCTAACTATAATTTTTCAAATGGCAACCCTTTTAGAGAAGCACTTTCAAATAAAGATTTTTTGACGAATCTAACTATACCATTTTATTTGCGATCGGATTAAACATAAAGTATTAAATAAAGAATCATAGCCACCTAGATGCAATGCTACTAATCGCTCTCAAAAAATCAAGTAGGCGTAAATAAAAATAAATGTCAAATTTCTATTTACAATTGTCTCGGGAATCCAAAAATGTAAAAGTATCAGTATGTAACATCCTGTCGTGTTTCATTAAAAAATTCAAAATTGAATTCATTTCTAGATAAACTGGAAGTAACCAAAAAGTAAGGTATATGCGAAAACTCGCCTCTTTCCATACAATTTACTTATACCAAAGATAACTGTAGTTTCACTTTAGACACCAGAACAATGCTAAATTTTGGTCATCAGCTTGGACGCTCGCTTCGTGGAATTTATAAAGCGGGCATCCATCGAGTACAGACGTAAACAGTACGTATAATTTGCCGCTTCATAAATTCAGCCAAGCCAGCGTCCAAACTGATGACCAGAAATTTAGCATTGTTCTGGGAGTCTATAGTGAAACTACAATTGTCTTTGCTTATACCAAGTCTCAATTTAATATGTCTAAATCTCTAAAAGTTATAGCATGGCTTTTCTAATAGATTCGTTGACACCTGGTATATTCTTATTCAATTTTTTAAATAAAAAGTTGAGATTTCAAACTTTTTGTTGTTAATATACGTCATTACCTAAATCCACTCTAAAGTTTTACTTTAACAATAAAAATATTTATGGCATAAATTAAAACAAAACCAATAAAATACTTTATCTACATACAAACATTAAAGTTGTGGAAATAACAATATTACCACAAGCGATTAAACAACACAAAGTCCATGTATAACTACTCAAGGTCAGGTTAAAATATAATCGAGAGACTAAATCAAACCTTGACAATTTCTCTTATTAAAATGGTTTCTAACATACAATTGATACAATTATTACTTGGCTTTTTCTTAACTATCAACAAAAAAAGTTTTGTTACAATCACATCATTTTCTGCTAAAAGACGTCTTTATTTTGTAATATGATTGATATAAACCAATAATTTTTTGTCGATTTACATATGATACCTATACACTTATATTCATAAAGAGGCAGACAAGAATTAACAAAAAAATATTTCCACGACCGTTAAAAATGCAATGTAACAGTAAACGCGACATCAACTGAACCAAACGGTCAAGTTACCTTTGATTTCGTCATTATTTCTTTTCGTTCAGGTGTCACAAGTTTTAAAATTTGACAGTTTGCGAATAAATTTATTAGAAATTATTGAAAATTAATAGTAATAATGAATTTGGATGACTAAGAAATTGAAAAGGAATTTATACTGTTTTAGTATTATTTCTACAAAATGCAAGTACATACAATTTTCTAAAATTAAATCATAATGGCATAGTTATGAAGAGGATAATTGTCTCTTAAAAATAAGGAGGCTATGATTTTTTGTTGCAATATAATGTGCTGCAAAATATAAAATAACAAGTTTAAATAAATAAAACATGTATAAAATGTTAATTTGGAAAAATTTTCTATGGTCGTAGAAAATATATATTATGTAGCACATGCATAAAGTGTCTTTTTTTACTTATGGGATTGCCGCACTCGCCTAACGGTTCGTGCTGTCAAACTTCTCATTCGTAAGAAAAGTATCACTTTATGCAATTGTTACACAAATTATAAGATGGACCCATATTTAATTCATTTTGAAAGCGATGCCGCCAAGTACACAAAAAATGATAAAGTAAACAAACCTTTTCAAATGCACATAGCCTCGGACAGAGCCTGATTACATATTTTTAGATAAATAATAAAAAATACATAGCTAAAACACGTATCACCTTCTTACAAAGCATTCTCTTATTTCGCCTCTGCCTACTATAAAACCGGTGGCACGTGGCGTGGTACTAGAAACTCGTCGGGTAAAATATTTTTTGCTGCAATAAATCATTGTTCACACAAGGGTTTCTTTACTTTATAATTTTTGTGTACTTGGCGGCATCGCTTTCAGATTGAACTAAATTTCGACCCATCTTGTAAAATCAGATTTCAAAACTGGCTGTTTGAAGGAGGTTAACACGTTTTTAAAAATTTTAAGCATTAGCGCCGAGCATAAACATTGTTGAATATAAATTAAATTAAAATAAATAAAAACTCGAGTACCAAAATATTTACCTTTCTTTTCTTCTGCAGACTACTTGAGTATGTTCAATTTCAGATAGTTGACGTGGCATTTCTGACTGATAAAGTCAAAATTTGTTTAACATTGGCAGAGGCGCATTTACAAGTTTGCCGCCCGTAGGCTATTTTATTTTCGCCGCCCATTTGTATAACTTTGTTCCGAAAAAATTATTTTGAAGAGCAAAAAAAAGGTCCTCACCTTCTTTTCTTTCAAATCTACGTACTACATATAAATCCTAATCATCCACAAATTATTTACTCATATTTTGCCGCCCCCTAAAGTACGTCTGCCGCCGCCAATGTTTTATTAAAAACCTATGACATTTACAAACCTCTAACAAAAATCAGTCAAAAAAGTCAGTTTTACGCAAAGCTAAGGTAGGCTACGCCTCTTTTTAATATTTGTACTTTTTTATGAAAATAAATAAAGAACAATTAGGATTTTTTTAAACATAATAAATACGAAATAAAATCAACATTTTTTAATGGAACATCTTACTTATTGGTTATTTTGAAAACGACTTATTTTTTTCTTAAGTTTCTTTAGAAGGAATTGAGTACTTATTTCTAGTAACAACAAAACTAATTTAATTTATAAAATAAATTTGTGTTTCAAATTCAAAACGTCTACAGTTTATTACTTATTTTTTCGGTAAGAGTGATAAGATATACATTTTCTAAAAATACCCCAAAAAGTGGGTCGCTTTTTAAAAATTCAAATAAGGAGTAAAATACACTACTCAAAAGAATTATCGCATATGTTCGATTAATTTTTAATCGCCCGGTATGATGTGCTGTTGAAAGGAAGTAGTTAAATTTATGATTATAAAATATCAGAAATGGGTAAGGGTATAAATTATTCACAAATGAGATTTCTTCCTTTTAACAGTACATTATATAGGGCGATTATAAATTATTCATTTTTTCAAACTTTTTTACCCACCCCGTAGGATGTATTGCTAACAGTAAATAACAACGGTTAATATAAAGTTATAGCTTAACGTTTTCTTAACATTTTATTTTTTAATTGTCTTGATAACTTAATTATTAAAAGAGATATGGTCATTTTAATCAAAGCATTTTTGTATTGAAGCTTATGGAAGAAATCGAGCATATGCGATAATTCTTTTGAGTAGTGTATTCCATTAACAAAATGTAAATTCTATATTATAATGTATCTCTTTTTATTAATAAACTTATTTAAAAGTACAGTAATACAAACTACAACCATATTTTTACAAATCATCAAAAAATTTAAATACCCAGTACAAATTTCTTTTTGTTTGACAGGGTGTCAAATATCATGAAATTAAAACCAAAATGGGACACCCTGTAACGTATTCTGTGATTAAATAAAACAACTTATTTTGTTTTTAATTGAAATAAAAATAATAATAATTTTCCTAGTCGATCTTTACTTGATAACAGTCTATCTTAATTACTATGCTGAGAAAAATAATTGTCGAGTTTAAATAAATTCATCAAATACATACTACATACGAAATTTATGGAAATATACTTCGGTTTTAAATTAAAAGTAAAAAATAAAGCTTTGCTGTAAATTTTAAATAAAGATTTATGTGTAAAATGGCTCTTGAGAAATAAAATTATACCGTTTAAAAATTATGTGTTTTTTACATCATTTTCCTTTCCTTACCACTGTATATTACTCCCAATCATGTCACAAAATACTAATACCAAATATTAGGCCTAAAAAAACCTAGAATATAGTAATTGCATGATTTGTGACTGAAACCTATTCATGTTATAGGCCTCTTTATAACTATTATAATAAAAGAATAAAAAAAACTACAAACCAACAACTTTTAGAAGCTTTTTTATTTATTTCTATAACAAAATAGTCCTATACAACCTAGCATCTACTTGTTTTTTTTTTTAATTTAAGAAAATATTTGCAGTCCACAAACAAAAAATCACCTGAACCACTAAATTATCAAAAAATGTCCACTTCACAACCAAGAAAAATCTGGTGTTTCAATTCTAAGGTTCCCTCGATCTTATCATATCAATGACGTCACCTTGATTTTTGAAAGAAATTTAAAGATAAGCGTCACCAAATCCAAGTAAAACAACTTGTTAAACAGTTTAGCTCGTACAGATTATCAAAAATTCTTTAAATTCCAGCTAAAATTGTTCCTCTACTTGTTTCCTTCATACTAGCCGACGCCTAAGATAAAACTCTCTATAAATAAACCAAAAATACAATAGGGAAGCCCCCTCATTGTTAAAGCACCCGTACCAATGTACGATGTCAGCACAATTTCTACTAAAACTGTATTTTTAACCACAGAATTAACAAAGATTGAACCTTAAGCTTCGTGTATTTAACTGTGTAACTGTGAAAACAGATGACGCATGATACTGATATCGACTCTTGCACGCGTTTTTCTATGTAAGCGCATGTCTGCAAGTCACGTTTTGTTTGCCAAGGTGAAAATAGCCTGCATTGAGGTCGATATAGGCAAACGATAACATAAATGACATACGGATTTACGTTTCTTTATAAAGTATGCTCCAGAAAGAAACTAAATCAGCCCCGGATCTTCATTTTTTATGGGGGTGTCTTCTGCCACCCCCTTTGGCATTTTTTCTGGAGCGTGTTACATTAAGAGCCAAAATAAAGTAAAGGGCAAAAAAAGGGGTCCCCACCTTTCAAATCGCAACCCCCTTGCTATCACTTGGCCCCATGTGCTCACCTTATTTCATATCGCACTGTCCTTCCCAACACTTGGCGCCCTAGGTATCATAAATCCAGATAGCAAACGCAACTGCTCCCTGTCCACTGCACGTCGGTCATACCTTAATTTTGCCGCCCCTTGAAGGTGTCACCTGGGACAGACACCCCCGTTTGCCCCCCTACCCCTAGATCCGGAGCTGAACTAAATAGAATCAAAAACGTTGCGCCTAAAGAAAAAATTAATACCGGCAACATTAATTATTTAATTGCTAAATAAATTATATATTTTTCATGTCAAACGGTTTTATTATAATAAAAATAACGTAGGTTATGTAACTACCCATATAACATTTTTTGCCGGCTAGGCATTGGCAAAAAAGGTATTAAAAATACATCAAAATGGGAAATTGGCCGTTATTAGGCCACGTATTGAAGAAAATGTGATGGCATTTATCATTACCGTGATGAAAAATGTTTATGATGATGCATGGCATCCATTACGTTATGCTGAAAGTGATTTAGAGATGGTCATCCATCAATAAAAGAAAGTGAACAGCCTTTATTTATTTGCATTATATTATTTCCTTTTTCCTCAATGACAATAAAATGCAGTTTGACCAGTCCAGGAATAATGTCATAACAATACACATGCATATGTGTGCTTATGACAGGGGTCCATATAAATTAAATACTATAATTTTGGGAAAACCATAAGAGATACAATAAAAATACTAAAAAAAATACCTTTCACTGAACAACTTCTGCATTTAACTTTTCTTGTATCTCTTATGGTTTTCTAAAATTATAGTATTTAATTTTATATGAGACACCCTGAACATAAACACACATTATGCATGTGCATTATTTATGCACATTTTAGTTCCCCTAGACGGTAAATAATGCATTTTATTGTCATTAGGAAAAAAATAATCTAATGCCATCATCTAAAAGGCATATTTTTGCCAAAACCTTTTAATGATGGATGCCATCATCCTAAATGCATTTGGTTCAGCATAACTTATTAATGATGGATGCCATCATCCTAACCGCATTTTTTTATCATAACTTATTAATGATAAATGCCAATGACTTGCCGGCAAAAAATGCTATATGGGTAAAAGCTAAAAAACAATTCGGTAAGTCCTAGCTACCAGATCACACCAATCTTCTCATCAATCTGGGGTATTGATCAGGCAAATAATAAAGACGTTGGGCGTAGCGTATCTATCCAGTATCAATATTATGATAGAAATTTCAGGTGTCCAACGGTTTTATTATTTGTCTGATCAATGCCCCAGATTGATGAGAAGATTGGTGCGATCTGGTAGCTAGGACTTACCGAAGTATTTTTAGCTTTTAGTACATAACCTACAGCGTGTCCCAGGTGTCACAAGAGGACAAATGGACCAAAAGTTTTAGAAATTGAAAACGAAATTTTGGAAAAACTGGTCGCATGGTCTAAAACTAATAAATACTAAATTGAACTGCAATTGGTATGATACAGGGCGAGTTGTAAGTAAAAATATGAAAAATGCCCAGAAACTAAATACTTTAATTTTTAATTTTAAAACAGAACAAAATTGTATAAAGTAAATGTTGTAGATAATTGAATTTTATGTTAAAATTTGAAGTTAAAGCATGAGAGTAAAAGAAAATGGAATTGTTAATTTTTACATTACGCATTACAACCTAAATATTGGGCAAGAGAGAGCAAAATTTAAAAGAAAATTTAATAATTAATAATATTTTTTTTAATTCGATGTACCTAAGTCAAGTGTATAAAAACTGAATGCATAATGTTAAAATTGACAAATATTGTTTTACTTTAATTACTTAACTTAAACAAAATTTTATTATCTTCAACATTTACTTATAAAACTTTGTCCTGTATTTAAAAATAAAGGTATTTTACTCTTGGTCATTTGTCATATTTTAGTTATAACTTGCTTTGTATATTACCAATAGGAGTACAATTTTGTATTTAATAATTTTGGACCATGCGAACAGTTTTTCCAAAAGGACGTTTAAGAATTCCAGGAACACACTATATATAATTTTAATTATAATAAAACCGGATAACATATTTTTTACATAATTTATTTTTTAAGTTTTTAGTTTTTGTTTTTAGTTGATACATCTCATTCTGATTGAGTTCATTTAATGTCTCACTATAATAAACCAGAACTAACCAAGGATTTTATTATTTGTCTGATCAATACCTACCCCTACCTGCTTGGATCTCGATTCTAAGTTAAAAGATCTTTGATAATATGTGGACATGTCTATTTTTGTATAAACAGTCATCATTTATTTTCGTTGGCTTTATTTATTTTTAACGGTATTTTTTTATTTGTTAAAATTTGGCACAGAGGACCATGGTTGTACCAATGATCTGAAAAATAAAGCGGATAGCTAATAGAAAATGTTCCCCATATATTTTCAATAGACCTGCGCACGAATTTTTGACCCCACACTGGGAGAGTTGCTGTACACCTTTGCACATGCGCAGTTCTCATAAAAGTTAGTGTTTTTCAATTAAAATCCAATATAGTGTTGGCAACATTGACAAAATTTGCAGTATTTTAATAAATATAGTGGTTGGAACACTGAAAATGTTTACCTACATAGCAACAGGGCCACACTCATGATAATTTGGGATTTTCCGATTGTAAACGCCAGGTAAAATTGACGCCGTCAGCCGCCCAAAAACCAACCTCTCATCTACGGTCGACCGTTATTAGTCATTTGGTATTCTCGCTAAGCACAAATGAAAGGACATTTGTGCTTAGCGAGTCTTCGTGTTTTTCAGTGGTGTTTTTAACTTTTGTTTATTTTAGTTTTGATAAACCAAAACTAAATAATGAGTTATTGTATAGTGTTGTTTTGCAGAAATTGGAAGGTTTTTCTTGTGGTTTTGATTGCAAATATGAGGTCAGTCAAAAATTTTCAGCATAAAATTTTCTAAGATCACGAACGTTTGCAAACGACCAGAGGCAAAGGTGATAACTTGGTCAAGTCAAATGAGGCAACGGCGTTTACAAATGGCACAACACGCCAAGTTTAACTGAACGAAAACTGCTACGGCAGCGAAAGTGAAATAACAGTGTATAAATTGAGTCCTCAAACTAGTTACACCAAAATTAATTGGTTTTATGATAAAATAAATCAAATACCAATTGATTTAGTTTTGTTGTGTCAAAGTAGTTTTAAGAAGAAAGATAATAACGCAAAAATATCGTGCAGTTTTAAGGTTTAGTCAAAGAGGGTCCAGCAAAAAACAAAATTCAAGTTGAGATTAGTGCTTCAAAGCACTCTCGTATACTAAATTATACAAGACAAAAAAAAGTACCCAATATCTAAACCGGTTTAATTTTTAGGGACTTCTATGGAAGACGAGTACAAACTTAAAATAAAATATTTAAATATGTGTATATATCCAAGAAACAAAATTAGGTAATTGTCTAGAAAGTTGCGGCCACTCCGATTTTGACGAAATTTGCTATACCTTGGTTTTTGGGGCGCTGATCACGAATCTATTTTTTTTCGGAAACGGTTCGATCTTGAGATATTCGTCATCATGGCCAAACTGTTCTTATTTTTACTATAATTCCCTTTTTTGCACTAAGTTACTGATGTAACACTAAATTAGCACACAATATTTTATTTAACTATAAAAACCCTTTTTAAAACATGTTTTTCTTATTGGTTTTTAGCCTTTCTTTATTAATATAAAAAGTTTGCTTTAAATCAAGTCGCCATGTCTGAAACCATTATACACATAGGTGTATGCATGGTTGTAGCGTTTTAGGGGTAAAAGATTTGGAATTTAATGAAAAAAACGTGTAAAATAACTAAAAAAAGTTTTTTTTTAAAGATGTTTATATAATATTGTGTGCCTGTTAGGTGTTATATCAAGAATTTTGTGCAAAAAGAAGGCGGAATAGAGTGAAACTAAGAATTGAATTTCAACTTTGATGATGAATATCTCGAGAACGAAACGTTTCCAAAAAAAAGTCGTGATTAGCGCCCCAAAAACCCTCGTTTACCAAATTTCCAAACCCGGTCCTGTTGTTTGTTTTCCGCTAGTCTGTAAATTTTTAGTGCGCATGCCCACAAGTGTACTGCGCAGTGCCCACGTAGGGGTTATTGTCATTTTTGCTGTATTTATCCTTATTATTTTTCAGATCAGTGGGTTGTACCTACTAATGATTTGAAGAACATTATACAAATATAAAGCTAAAGCTACTAACTTTTATTTAACTACTAGTGAGCTTAATCAAGTAATTCCCTTTTAATTTAATGACACTTATTGACAGATTATTGCTTTATAAAAGTTTTTTCAATTTTCATATATTAGTATTTTTGCTTACTCTAAAAATCATACCTCGGTTTAATTTTCTGTTAGGATTAGCTCTATTTCAAGCTAGCTTTCAAGGAAAGCGAACAAAACGAGAACTCCGTTCACAGTACGAGATCCTGTTCATGTTATATAGCAAAGTGAAGTTGTATAACTTGTTAGAGAGATTCAAAAACAAAATGTTACATAAGACGGTGTTGTACAACATTTATTTGGTTATATAGCAGGTTTTATCTTATCCATTTGATATTGGTACGATGAAAGTTGTAGAACGTCGTTTGTAAAATATCCTGCAACTTGTAAAAACTGGATGGGACATGTTTAGCTAAAAACTAAAACCGTCGAAAAATTGAAGTGCAAAAAAGTTTTAAGGTTAGTTGAAATAGTGGACATAGGCAAGGAAGATAAACTTTTTAATAAGGAGCGCTCGATCCCATTTAAGCCTATGTCCGCTAAATTTTGTGACGTAATCCTTTTCCCGTAATTCTTTGTTTGCAATCGTACTGGAAGGTTTTTTCGAGGTTTTGGTTAGTTTTATTGGACTTTTATATATGTTTAGTTTTTACCGTTTATAGTTAAATTGAGTAGTTATTAGTACTGCACTTACAGAGAATTTTAAAACTTGTAAACAGGGGTCACTGACCTTTAAATATTTTTCACAGGGAATTTACGTTTAAATCGTTATTAAGGGTAAGATACAATTTTATTTAATATTTAATTAGTAATTTAATTTTATGGTATGCACGTATTGGTTTATTTTGTCAGATAAAAATTTTATGGCAAAAAGGTGACGTCACAAACATAACCTATATTTTCTGACAAATTTAAAAAATTGAGCCCTCCTTATTAAAAAATTTATCTTTCTTGGGACATAGGACGCTATGGAATGGCCAAAAGACTTGACCATTAATTTAATCAAAGTATTTCACAAAAAATCTATTTTATGGGATCCCACCCATTCAGATTATAAAAACAGAATTAAAAAACACGACGCATGGACTGAATTAGCAAAAGAAATTCAAATAGACAGAAGTGACGTAGAAAAAAAATGCGCATGCTCGTCGGACAATTTCAGCGCGAATTGAAAAAAGGAAAAAGTGGAGATAGTGCGGAAACATCTTATAAAACAAAGTGGATGTTTTTTGAAATGCTTTTATTTTTAAAAGACAAATATGAGCCTCGTCATTTTGGTGAAGATGGTTTGTTGTCTAGCCAAGAATTTCAGCCACAAGACACTATATCTCAGGTAAGAAAGCTTCAAAGTTAAAATTATAAACTATTAGTTATTTTTCCACAGTATTTTCTTCTTTACTGCAAAAAATTAATATACATTTAAAAAGGGATCTTGTTCTTCTAGTGACGCAATGCTTGAATACATGTCATTATATATGACCTATACCGGGTGTTCCCCTATAACTTTTTTACCTTTTAAGATATTCCCGAGATTTAAAAAAAAATCACTTCCTGTACGGCCAGGTCTACGTTATACACGGTGTTTCAGAAAAGATGCTAATCTTTAAGAGTGTAAATCCTGATATTAAAAAGAAAAATTTAAATAAACTACATATATATATATATATATATATATATATATATATATATATATATATATATATATATATATATATATATTAGCTGACCCTGCAAACATTGTTTTGCCATATAAATAATTTTTAAGTAATTTCTAGCCTGAAAATTTAAAAAAAATGTTAAGGGTGGACAACCCTTATCACTAAGGGGTATGAAAAATATATGTTGGCCGATTCTCAGACCTACTCAATATGCTCATAAAATTTCATGAGAATCGGTCAAGCCGTTTCGGAGGAGTACGGGAACGAACATTGTGACTCGAGAATTTTATATATAAGATATATATATGTCATATGTTCTATACCGGTATGGAAACCAAACCGCCGACCTTAGCAAATGTGTGTATTTAATCCTTTCCACCAGTCTACTATGTACTTCCCTACAATTCCCCGCTGCAACGAACCTGCCAATTGGAGCAGAGCGAAACCAGGCTTCCCGCTTCCGCCTTTCTTCAGACTATGACTCAAGCAACCTACTCCCCACCACGAATATTTCCTATGCTTTTAATTCCCTATGGTCGGTGAGTTCGTATCCACCCCAGTATCTATTTCTAAATATCTTAACCTTTAAGATACATAATGGTAAAAATTACATTATTTTCAAACTTTATCTATCCGTATTTCAGAAGAATAGGACATAGGTATATTTAATTGAATTATTTGAAGAAGAGACAGAGTGACTCAATTTAAATAAGTAATTTCGTATTGGCGATTTTAACTACCGATGGGGGCGCTGCTAAACGTTAAAAAAGTCGAAAGAAGTAGGTAATATGCAGGTAGCTAGCTGGTGTTTAAGTTTCGATACAGAATACAGCCGTGAATTTGTATAGATTTATACGTATTAAGTGTGTTAAAACTCGATTTGTGAGTTTGAGTAGTGCCCTTGATGCTTTAATAGACTCTTTTGTTAGTGGTGATTAGTGAAGAAAGCGCCATGTTAAACTTTTTCGGAATGAGTAAAGAACTGTTCTTGACGCTAAGCTCAGTATTTTCATACCTCAATTGCACTCCCGATAGTAGGTGCACAGTGGAAGAAGAATAAATCTTGAATTCCAACCATATTATTTTGATTATACACACGTCCTTTTATTTTAGATGTTAACGGCTCTTCTGATGCCATAATAAATGTTTTAATATAGGTGAAAAGACAGACTTTTTAATAAAAAAAAAATAGCAAAAGAGTCTCTACAAGTATCACTTTATTTTTCTAAAATGTAACGAGATTTGGACAGGTGCCCCAAGAAAAAAAAATCTGGGATGCAGTGTCACTATTTGGAAGTGACTTTTTTTCTCTTCAAAATTATTTCAACGACAAAATCAATATTTCGGTTTAAAAGTGGTGCTTTTTTAATCTCACGTGAGGTTGGGGGATGGGGGAGGAGGGATAGAAAAATTGAATATATTTTGGCATATGTTGGATTCATGAATTTGTAATAGCTTTCTTTTCGCAGAATTTCATGCAAAATTCAAAAATGTAATAAAAAATAGGTATGTATTATCATAAAGTAACATACCTACGGATAAGAGAAACCATGGCATGCTAAAATTTTCGTACCGCTTTTGCGGCAGGCTTGGCGGCAGGCTTGTCATTTTTCCAGTTTACACTTTAAATGCGTCGGTCGAAGCCTCGCCTCGTGTAACATCAGCGGTGGGGAGACACGTAAGCTTACTGAAATGACTAACTGGCGGTATTTCAACGAGAAACGAATAAAATTATATTGGGAGTTTTCGCATGACCTGTTCTTAAATCGGCTATTCCATGATAACTCTTATAATTTCCTTACTCTATGGTATTATCCATTTGAAAAAGGAAGTTGACGCTCGTCGCTTATTTTATATTGTAAGTTCATATTCAGTGTGCCCGGAAAGTCAAAGATAATACTAAAAGGGCTGATAAAAGAACTTATAAGTACAAAAAAAACAAATAATGACCTGGGTAAAAAATGGTTGGTTTTTGAGATATTGGCTCTTAAAATTTGTTAAAATCGTCGTCTTGTATCAGATTTTTTGTCACTCCTAAATATATTAATATGTTGAACTTTTAATTTTAGTTTTGCAGCATCAAGAAGTTATACCATTAATCAAAGACAAACTAAAATTTCTCTCCCAAAAATAGACAGTGTCTTTACGGATGACTTATGTAACTATACCTGTAATTTTTTTATTTTTATTATTAAAAAAAGTTATTCATCCCAAAAACTTTTGCTTTTTCTGATATAACAGAAGCTTTCATAAGAATCGCAATATGATATACAAGTGATTCAAAATTGTAAAAGTTTTATAAAAATGCTAATATCTCGAAAACCGCTTTCTTTTTACTAAGATCATTTTCTGTTTTTTGATGCTTATGGGCTGTTTCATCAGCCCTTTCAATATTATTGTTGACTTTCTGGACACACTGTATATAAACTTGAAAAAAACCGCAGCCAAAAATAAAGACAGACATGTTAAGTATTTTTTCAAAAAATATCCCAGCAAACACTATTTGCCGGCAATGTACATTTTTCATATTGGCATTGATGGTAAAGCATTGGCAATTGGTGGCAATATTATGCCAACATCTTATACGCATTAAAAAGTCAACCCTAAATAAACACTTATTGCCAATAAATTTTACATGCAGGCGAATTGCCGGCAAGCATACAAAAATGGCGGCATACCAATCCTGATTAAATAAAGCACGCGTTTTTGTTGCAGGCAAATAAATATTGGATTTTTGAAGGCAAACCTTCAACGCATATTCATACTTTTTAAACCATATTATTAACATTGGTATTTAACTAACATTAAAGCAAATTTTTGATCTGTTTTATTTATAATGGCAGCTAAACAACATTATTTTATGTTTTTTTACATAATTTAAAGGAAATGGCCTTTTCATAACATTTTGTTATTAAAAATCATGCAAATAAAAATTAGGTCAAACAAAATGTTTATTATGTATTTTGGAGCGCTTTGTGCATTTGTTTTCTACGTGGTTTTCTAGCTTTTTAGTTTCTTTTTAAAGAAAAGAGTTTTTAATAGACATAATTAAATGTATTCATTACGTAATAAGTGTGTGTTGTGTGATTAATTGGTGATGGCTAGTCGAGAAGGCAAGATATTCAAGTAGACTGTTAGGAGCTGTAAACATTTTGTTTAAAACTTTATTAAAAGTTTTAAAGACGTGTTAATAAAAATATTATATGTATTTAATAATTTTTTGACATACCGATAGATGGCGTAATGGACAATAAACTACTACGTTTCTGCAATATCTTCGCTTTTTATCGTCTAAACCGTACCCATTAGACAAAAATAATTCGAGAGCGGTCTGCGGTAGGTAATCTCACTTAGCTTTGAAAGGAATATCTTCGGCTAGTGTAAAAATCTGCAAGTTGGACAGTGTTCCGAGAGATGGTACTTTGCATTGCAAGGAAATTGCATGCAGTAAGGAGTTTTTTCCTATTTTAATTTTCAAATAAAATATCGCATCATTTTAGCTTTTAAAAAAAGTATATGCGACAGTTTTCGTCAATAAGACGTCAGCTTGCTGCTTGGGAGTATCTGCATTTGCCCACTTTCGTGTCTTTTTGTTATCTTTTTGCCAATAACTTATTAATGATGGATGCCATTATCTTAAACGCATTTTTTTGCCAATAACTTATTAATGACGGATGCCATCACTTTATCTGCAACACGTGGCCTAATAACGGCCAATTGCCCACTTTCGCGTCTTTTTGATTCCTTTTTGCCAATGCCTTGCCATTAAAGAGTGTTGGCAATGCCCGTAAATTAAATGTACAACGCCGGCAAAAAATGTTATATGGGAAATTACTAAATTTTAAGTAAATATGTTCCAACCTTTGCGTACTAATTGTATAATATTAATATCGTTTTAATTTTATTTTCTAGGATGATGACCAATCACAACCACTCCCAGAGATACAGAGCGATACATGTGTATTCCTTGAAAAAATGCGGCAACAACCGTTGCGCGTCCATCTGCACCTAAAGGACTGAAGAGAAAAATGGATACAAGATCAGAAGATACATACTCAGTGATGAAGCACTTCTCAAATAGCATAAAAACACGTGATAACTTTGATGTTTATGGAGAATATGTAGCAAGTACTTTACGAAATCTTCAAAACAAATCAATTGTGACTTTCGCAAAGTTTCAGATAAACAACATTCTGTATGAGGCAGAAACCGCAGACATGGCGGAAAATACACCTGGACCATCCACAACCTCCGCGACACCTTCGTGGTCTGCTACATCACCATCTATTTCAACAGACAAAGAAGATATTAATGAGAATGACACATTTGAATAATTAACTATGTTCCATAATAAAACACTTGCCTTAAAATATCTTTTAATTTTGGAATAAACATTGGAAAACACAACTCATAAATGTCCTTTATATAAAGGAATTTGTTTTAAAAGTCCTTGCGGTGCTGTTTCAAAATATTAGCAATCAAAAATTGTACATTTAACACGTATTCCGTATTTTATATCCCCAATTAAAATGGGTGCATTTGGGGAATTTACCGGGATAAAGCGCTGCGTGTCGAAACTGCGGACCAAATTTTATCCGGTAAAATCGATATCAAATAAGTAATAAAACAAGATTGTGTGTGTTAAATTTTTTTTAAATATTGGCTTGAATCTAAAGTTTCTTGATTCTAGTCTATTTACAAAGCAAAAATCGGGTAATTTCAGACCTAGATACCCATTTTTGTGGTGTTGACCATGTTTCCACATTGTGTTTCTTAATCTGCACCGCGGATACGGATAATTATTTTTAATATGTCAATTAAACATTCAATGAATGTATCACAAACTTTTAGCAAAATGACAGAAACACTGTGTAGATAATTTAAATAAATAAGTTAAACTTCAGTAGAAATCTCCGCTTGCTAAAGATTGTAGAATATACTGCAATTCAGCAGTAAAGAAGCCAAAGGCGTCATACACATAAAGACGGAAATCAACTATTTCTTTCTAATCGTGTCGTTTAAATAGTGTACGAGCAACAAAAAATGGAATAAATTGAAAGTGAGGCAGAACTGATGACCGCATGGCTTCTTTACTGCTGAATCGCCAGTCTAACCTAAGAGAATAGAAAAGGAACGCGCATTTTTGGATTTTGTGCTTGTATATTTGCTTTGTTATTAAGTAGGTACCGGCACAAAATTAAACAAGAATCTAACTTAATGACGTAGGCACTTGTTGATAACCCAATCAAATAAATTAATGTGTACTAACACGCCTGAGCTTGAAATAATTTTGTTTACTTCCTTTTTTTTACTATGGATTTTCATTTACATTGTTGTTGGTGCTGCCATCTACTTTTCGATAGACACATTAGAAACGGATTCGCTTTACTTCGGGATACGGCAACTGCATAGCACAATGACAGACTATGCAACTTGTTTTACGATAGGTTGTATAGACCGTATTACAGATAATCGGTGCGACAAGGTGCATTGACTTTTACCAACAGACACATTCATCTGTCGTACAGCTTGTAAAACGACAACGCCACAAATTATATTATTATTATTATTATTATGTTATGTGATTATAGTTTTAACGGTCAAATCTACTTGGATGGATGCTAATGTTATAACCTGCGCGAAACAAAAGTTACATTTCATGGGCGAAAAAACCGGTTTGTACGCAAGCCAGTTGAGGGTAAACGCACCCGAACCCAAACAAACTATTCGCATTATAGGAAAGAATGTGTTGACCGCGTCCTGCTTTTCTGTTCGAAGTACGGTAGCTTATGAGCGTCACGGTCAGACCACGGACGGAGGGTACGGGGTGCCGAGTGTTTGTATTTTGCCACGGCCTTTAAGTACGCATGTTCGACCACTGCGCGCGGTCGTAAAAATCCGAAAAATGCTTCTTGCCACTGCGGATCTAAATGTAGGTTATCTATGGTCCTTATACAAAAATGATTTAATTTAAAGGGTCATTTACATGGGTGCCGAGAGAGGGATGCACTTGCACCCCCTGGCTTCTTCAGTACGCGGCGGTACGTTATAGGAATAGAAGAGAATATGTTGTATGGTAAAGTGTTTTTTTTTTTATTTGTGGGCATTGTAAGGAATAGAAGACA
Organism: Listronotus bonariensis; assembly: GCA_014170235.1. Classification (NCBI taxonomy): domain Eukaryota; kingdom Metazoa; phylum Arthropoda; class Insecta; order Coleoptera; family Curculionidae; genus Listronotus; species Listronotus bonariensis. The sequence goes on from JACEGR010005386.1 coordinate 68,819, forward strand.
GTATGTATGCTAAAGAACTTTTTGAAGGTGACGCCCATTTTTTTTTGTCCTTAGATTTTTTCACTTTTTGCACCCCCTGTCCTCATCCTACCGGCTCCCATGGCCATATCTCTTAATTATTATTTTTAGGCGTTAGTTTTTAAACAAGTTATCTAGCCTTACTGTAACTATTATTTTGTGAATAACCTATCTTTTCGTTACCTTATATATTTTTTAATGTAGCAAATTTTAATCATTGAATTCGGAGGTCAATAATCCGTTATTTTTACAACCATAACTTACTACATGCTACTACTACATTTTTTAAAGGGAAAAAGATCAAATTTAAAGAATATGGAAAAATATACAGGATGTTCTTAAGTTATTCGCGATCAAAGTGGGACAAAATATGGACAGCCACCCTAAAAGAATGTTTAGTTTGAATTCTGCCACTATTTATTTATTATCCATTTCCGTTTCCGAAGTACCAACAAAATTTGTAGTATTTGTTTATCTATTTTCCAGGCTTAGATATGTAATTTTTACCTTAAAAAGGTAGAAAATAAAACCAAATTTTGATGTTTTTTGTACTTTATTTAATTTCAAACAAAATGTCAATAAGTATTATGACAATCTCATTTATTTACAAATTCATTTCATACAGTTTTTTACACATAAACTCGGCATCAATGTAACCCTCAACAATATCAAAATTTCGATTAATTCAAAATTCCATAAAACTTTTAGATCGTTACATATCAACCAAAGCTTTTACAAAATATTTTTTTATCATGGACAAAAAAAATAACATTTAATGAGACAGATCGTAGTCCACACATATTCAAGAGATTTTCAAAAATTTTGGATGTAAATTATTAATAAATAAATTTGTCTGGAGTGGTAACTGTGATACTAACTATAAAATATACAATATGCAGAATTGAACTCGATGACCTAAATCCAGCAAAATTGGAGGATAAGGTTGGAAAAACAAGTAATTAATATTTAAACCATAATCTGCTTTCTATAGTATATACAACTCAATGTTTTGCATATAGAATACTAATTGATTAAATTGTTAAAAAATCCAAGATCAAAAGAATTATGTAAATCAATTATGGAAATTAATTTTGTAATTTTATCGGTTTTCACCTTTATTTATTCTCTTGGAGTATTTATGGGCTCCTGGTATATTTTTCGTATATTAGAGCCAGTAATAATAATTATAATGTTTACTTTATAGGCCAACAGAAAAATTTAAGTAAATTTATTATATTCAACTTCTCTTCTACACTCTGTGAATTATTAAGACTTATTTCGGGGGTATATGGCGGCCAAATGATATCTTACCGCACGACACCAGCGCCATGCGGCTGTTTGCAACAATAACAATTTCGTTCGTCAGTTTTTGACGTTTCCATTCCTGCTGTTGTCGATTTCTCATTGGCAAGTTAACCTTATGCCGTTTACTATAACCATTCACAAACGACTGCTCTTGCTGTTTGCAGTTGCTATTCTGTATCACAAAAAGTATATTATACAAATAGTACCACAATGACCACCAATTGATTTGGTACCAACTTGAAAGCTATTATCAACAAGGGAATGTTGCAAAAAATTTGTATTTGTGTCATAAACAACACAGATCTCGGAGATCACATGTATTTCAGCTTAGTTTCAGTGACGACATACAGGTTTTCGCGATTCAAAGGAACACAGTTTAAAAATCAGTTCAAATTGGTTGTTGACATCTTGTCAGTTTTGACATTTTGCGACTATGGAAAGATGATGATAGATAACCATTCGTCTCCGACTTACAATTTTTTCAGTAAGTATGCAGTGAGTTCAAAGCTTTAAAGTCCTATAATAGACCACGGTCTAGCCTATACCTTTTTTATATTTCTCTAAAACTTCATTAGTGAATTAATTTTGACGTATCCTACTCTCGATTTTAATTTTTAAAACAAATGAAGTGGTAAAAGTAAATCATGGATGACTCAAGTCGTTTTGGAGATACAGAGTGTTTTTCAAATTTTGTCAACTTGGCCAGGCACTAGTACCTCGCTTGATATCGAAGATAGAAAAAAAAATGTTAACTAGAAGAGTTTTAGGGATTTTTACGTAGAATTCACTGGCGTGCCTATATTTTCTCCGTTGACTTCCATTTTTAAAGTCATAACACAAAGTTGGTTTTTTTAAATGGCACACCTTGTATATTGTATCATCATTAAAAAGACATTTTAAAGACCTTTAAGAATTTACTACATTTAAAAAAATTTTCTTTAACAGTTTCGGAAATATGAGCTTCAAAATCTTAGTGCGTATATCTACTATTTTTTAGATTTAGATGGTCATATTTCCAAAACTATAAGAGATAAACATATCAAATGTGGTACTTCCTATAGCTTTTAAGGAAACCTTTTAATTGATGATAAAATATACAGGATGTTTGATTTAAAAATACCCGACTTTGTGTTATAACTTAAAATAAAAATCAGTTGAAAATTTATATGTACTCCACTGAATTCTACGTAAAATCGCTAAATTTTTTCTATTTACAATTTTTTATCTGTGATATCAAGCAAGTTACAACTGTCTGAACAAATTGACATAATTTAAAAACATCTTCAAAATAAATCAAGTTTGCCATGATTGATTTTCATCATTGAATTTGTTTGAAAAATAAAAAATTGAGATTGTGCAATCAGGGTTGTTCTATCTCTTTTAGTTTTTGCTATACCCTTTCAAGGTCAAGAAAAAGGCGCCATTCTGTATATCAATAACGCCCCATTTCTAAGAATTTTTGCAGATAAAAAAATTGTAGGTTACGCCAAAATTAGATTCACCTACAGAGTTTCAGAGGAATATAAAATAAATCTGTCTTCAACATAACTGAAACTTGGAACCTCGCGTTTCCAAATTTTGAACCAGGTCTAGAAAATTAAGCCTAGGTACTTAGAATGAGGTTGTTTCTATTAGGCCAACTTGATTTCATTTTGGTCTTGCAGCTTTTTTTGTCATTAAAGCCATAATGCTTTCTCTTTTGCTTGGATATTTTAGTGCGAATATTATCTAAAGGCAAATATAAAATGATAAAGAAAGAATGTACTTTCATTAACTTGAAAAATATAGAGAACCTTTAACCGTGAATCTAGTGATAAAAATCAAGGATATCAACAAACAAATTTACTTAATACAATAATTATCAATAATTCCTTTGAAGTAGCAAAATGTCAAAACTCACTTAATACCATCAACACTGCTATCACGTCAAATGTCATTTAAGCAATTTGACAGCGCCGTACAACAACACGGACAATTGACGCGCTAAATTCATTATCGTAACATCATCCATACACACTTAACAATATGTATTTTTTTTCAATAAAAATGGTTACATTACAAGATAAACACCAAAATTAAACGAAAAATTCTAAAACATCAAACCAAAAATAAAAATCTAGATTCTCTGCGCTATAAAACTTAAAATTTGTTTCTTTATTTAAAAATCCCAACAGTAAAAAATTGTTAGACGAAGACATTTTTTCCGACAAGCACATTTTTAATTTTACATATTATTTTACTTACCTCATATAGAATATTAGGTGCTATGCTAGAACAAAACACAATTTAAAGTTTTCTTGCATAACATTTTCTTGCTGCAATTATTTTTTAAGCAATTGATTTAAAAATTTCACGTTTTAAAATTTATTTCTGCAACTTGTCTTGACAATTAGATTTGCCAACTTACCAAAATTTAAAAACTTTGTAAAATTCTAAGAAATAAAATGAATAAACAGTTTTTAATTGATACTTATGAATATTCTCTAGCCAATACTCTTTTAGGTTTGGTTATACAGTGACAATTTTTAGGTGCAGTGTTTTGTCCACATGCCACTTTATTTAACGCACCCGATATATACAAAAATTAAATATCATTGCCTAAACTTTGATGTTAGTAAGAGATCCAAATAGAAAGCGACCACCCATCTGCTTACCGGATGAGAACTTGCCTATTGCCAAGGCAATAATTAATTTTAAAAATATCCTTCAAAATTTTAAACACACTTTGTATGATGTTAATCCATATTTTTTACACCAGCTCAAGTAAGTTTATAAAATAAGTATTTTTAAATGATACAGAAGGTACCCAAAAATTGTAATACTCAAATTATAAAAATTTAAAAGTATTTTACGGACTAGACCTTTGTTTAAATATTATATTTAATATAAAAATATTTTATCCGGTAAACAGGAGCCCATTCAGATTCGACAAATTTGGGGTTTACCTATTTTGTGACCTTGGCAAACGAATTTGTTCCTTATGTTTAGTTTTGATAAGGTTTTGCTTATTGCGTATGTCTTTAACGGGCCTTTACCGGGCGTCAATTCTGAATCCGCCCCAGGTGGGTGAAGGTGGATCTTAGTATATTGCTCTGTGGCAACTATTTTTGTATCACAACCATCTTTTAACTTGGGACTGACTTTCCTAACCAGATTGAGTTCCGTGATGGCAACCTAACCGATTGGCCGTCAAAACCTCCGGATTTAATCACATTTGACGCCTAAATCCAAAGATGACAGTTTGTTTCTACCATCATAAACTGTTTAAATTAATTTTTTACGTAAATTAAAACCGAAAACGTGTTTTTCCTACTAACAATCAACTTCACCTAATATTCTCGAGGTATAATGTAACCATTTCTTAACAATGTTTATTCAAGAAACCATCGATTTTTCAGCGAAACCGACTCACTATAACACTCTATCACATTTTAAATCTTTTTCACAAATCCTATTTACAAAAAATGTTACATATTTTTCGGTAGGTTTCGCTGAAAATTCAGTTTCTTTTCTTTTTTAAGGTTAAGTTATATTTAAAAAGAAAATTGACAAGTTTACCTACCGTAAGTAAATGTATGTATTAAATACTTTTTTTGAGAGAGAGATGAGAAATACTTCCTTTTTATAGTATGTTTTGGGTGTATGCGTTTTGTAGAGATTAGACCTGTGGACAAAAGTGAAAAAAACAAACTTAGTAAAAACACATATTTTAGGAATAAAAAACCGGACAAGCAAAATTTTTGTTGGTTTGAAATATAAGTATA
>JACEGR010005387.1:0-73905 GCA_014170235.1 Listronotus bonariensis
ACAATATTTGATTTTTCTCTTTAAAACCCTGTTTTCTATGTATATTACATCTTTCATCAAATAAATTGCAGGGTTTCCTTTAAAAACGCAGCAAGTTGCAGGTATGTACTGCTTCGGCGCATCCACCATTATATGCGGCGGTTTAAAGAAAAGCTATGCAATTTAATGCAAAAGTGTAAAATAAGTAGGAAACTAGCATTCTGAAAGGTGGAAAATAATATATTGTGTCCCCTTTAGTTTAGAATCAAGAATTGTGTGCAAAAGAAGGGAAAATAATGTGAAAGATTGAGTAAGTTTGATTTTCAACTTTGATGATGGATATCTTGGAAACGAAAGCGTATCCGAAAAACTTTCTGAGACAATTACCTTAAGATTTTATGAACAAAAATTATATTTTTAAGCTTACTCTATGGCACCAGCTGTTCTCCCAGACCCTTCGACTGTAGTGGAACCCCATCTTTGTTGCTGTTCATCGACATCATTAACAAAATCAGGGTCAGCTTTCCCACTCATCATCTTCTAGTGTTCTGATTAATGTTAATTTGCTGGCCCGCAGCAGCTTCCACATGATTATTTCTTAAAGTAATTATTTACTAAAACAGAAAATGGTGTGTTTAATATTTTGCATTCTAAATTACTGCTTTTACTTTAAAAACTAACTTAACAATAACTACAGAATTAATTAATTTCCAACAGATAATTGACACTGCCTTATCTCCTATGATTAAAGCATGAATATAATTTACCACATATAAATATCTTTTAAAGGAAATCTCAGAACCAACCCCCCAAACTTTATCTTTTTTAGGTTATGTCTTGTCAACGCCCCAAACTCTTTCCACTATTATTCGTAATTTTTAAACGTTTAAGTATATTTTAATACCTAATTTTTCACAAAATCCACTGCAAAAATGAAACTTCGCCTTATTTTGAACCCGGCCCGGCTAGTTTATCTTTATTTATTTTTTTTGATGACACATTAGGAAATTTCTGAAACGTCAGGAATTGTGGGTTAAGGCGATCACTGATTGAAAAGGCATATTACTTACTCTCGTAATTAGACTTAAAATATGCTTTTTTTTTATTTTTCAAAACTTTGTTCCTTTAGTTAATTGCAAATAATAGTATAAAAAATTATGGGAAAAGGTAAAAAATTAAAATATATGCTGTCATTTCAACTTGTGACTAGTTTAAAATTAAATCATGCTCTCACGAACAAACCCGAACCCGAACTACGGTGTACGTTCGTGACTGCCCCTAAAGTATTGACTATTTATTGACACTTAGGTGAAATAAAAGTTGCATAACCTACAAGTATCGTCTTCTTATGACCTTTTAGGCTCTTACTACCAAAAAAGAAAACACTTTTGATATTTTAAACAAAATTGGCGGTAATTTTGACGTGGAAAAGTTAAGGTTACATTTTATACCATAAATAAATAACAATTTGTTTAAAATATGTTTGGCGAAAAGGCATGTAATTTAATAAAAGAATTATCACGTTGTGAAGAAGTTTTACCCCCTACAACGTATGTAATACCTCGTAATTAACTTACCATTGTTTTATGTCTCTTATTATCTTTTAGGTGGATACTGTAAAGGAAGTTTGTACAGAAATTAAAACAACTACATGAACAAAATAAAGCAGATGGGTAAGCAATACTTGTATCTTTGCTTTAAATTATACAATGTCATTATTACTGTAATAACTATGCTTTTAGTACAGTTGTTGCCAATGAAAGCAGCATTGCTAACCACACTAATGCATTGTACCCCACACTTCGAGTAGGAGTCGCAGCAGTAAAAAGAAACGTACGGTGCCTTTATGCATATCATTACAACAGGTTAAGAAAATTACGAACAATGAGATGGGAGTTTGGCAGTGTATTACCTGCCGATATTAAGACCAATTTAAGTTCTGACGAGATAGAGTGGTTTTCAAAATATTCTAGGTGTTTAGCAAAGTATATGAGATCTATAGGTATAGAAACTATTCAAATCAACTACTATTATTTTTTTACAAGTACAGGGATTGCCATAAATGTTGAACCATATGGAAAACTTTTAGGTAATTTTCTAGAAACCTGCGGCAACTCCGATTTTGACGAAATTTGGTATACTGGGGTTTTTGGGGCGCTGATCACGAATCTGAAAGATTTTGGCGGAAACGTTTCATTCTTGAGATATTCATCATCAGACTTGAAATTTAAACTAATCCATTTTACAATATTCCCCCTTCTTTTTGCACACAATTCTTGATTTAAAGCTAAAGTGGCACACAATATTTAATTTTTACCTTTTAAAACCCCGTTTTTTACGCATTTTACATTATTTTTGCATTAAATTGCATAGCTATACATTGGCTTATTTTAATCTCAGTGTGCCATGAAGCTCTATGTGTATGTATGGTTGCCGCATTATCAAAGAAAAGCCAACGCAATTTAATGCAAAAATAATGAAAAACGTAGAAAAACGGGGTTTTAAAAGGTGAAAATCAAATATTTTGTGACACTTTAGCTTTAAATCAAGAATTGTGTGCAAAAGAAGGGGGAATATAGTGAAAATAAGGTTAGTTTAAATTTGAATTTTAATGATGAATATCTCGGAGAACGAAACGTTTCCGCCAAAAATCTTTCAGATTTGAGATCAGCACCCCAAAAACCCCGGTATACCAAATTTCGTTAAAATCTGAGTTGCCGCAGGTTTCTAGAAAATACCCTTTTTTATTTTTGATATCTCAAAAAATGTATTCTTGATAAAAATGCTGCATACCTACATCAAAACTCACAAAATACTGTTAAAATTTAAATAAATCATAGTGTATATGAGGTACAGGAGCAAATTAATGTATATGACATAAGGGAAACTACCTTTATTTTTGAACTAATAGAGAAAAATATTAGTTGAGAAACTTGTTTAGAATTAAAACTTATGTCATATTTTAAAATCAGACCCTCCTATTAAAAAACTGGAAGAAAAATTTACTTTAGATTAGATTAAACTAAATTAACTGTCATAATAATCCTTATTACCCTTAAATTAAAAAATAAAAATCAAAGCCTTGTTATTAGTAAAGTATTTAAGTACATTTAGATTACTTTAAAAACAAATGGACATTTTTTGTTCACTAGGGCTAAAATTTAAAAGCCTCTCTTTGGATTATTGTTCCACATTGTTTTTTGCCTCATAAAAATCATCTTTACTATTCAAAATATAAATATATTTTCATCATTTTTTATTACAGTGTTCAAAACCAAAACTTTATTTGGATTTTTTTAATAAAGGAAAAAAAATGTAAGATGTTTAAAAATTTATTTTAGGATTAATCTGAACACAAAACAAAAACATTCAAATTAATTTTAAAATCTGTAAAGTTAATGCATTTTTATTAGACGAAAATGTTGTAAAACATTATTTTACATGAACTTTTAAAATTTTAGCCTTATTGAACAAAAATAGCAAAAATTTGTGTTTGTTTTTTGAAGAGATCTAAAAGTACTTAAATGCTTAAAGAATAAAAAGCTTTAACATTTGTTCAACAGTGTTTTACTAGTTATGTTGTATGCAGAGATTTTAAGCAAGTTTTTTGGAAATTTTCTAGAATCCTGTGGCAACTCCGATTTCGACGAAATTTGGTGTACGGGGGTTTTGGGGCGCTGATCACGAATCTGAAAGAATTTTTTTGGCGGAAACGTTTTGTTCTTGAGATATTCATCAATAGACTTTAAATTTAAACTAATCCTATTTTTACAATATTTCCCTTCTTGTTGCACACAATTCTTGATTTGAATCTAAAGTGGCACACAATATTTGATTTTCACCTTTTCAAGCCCCGTTTTTTTACGTATTTTACATTATTTTTGCATTAAATTGCAGAGCTATACTCTGAATCATGTTAATCCCAGTGTGCCATGAAGCCCTATGTGTATGTATAGTTGCTGCATTATCAAAGAAAAGCCATGCAATTTAATGCAAAATAATGTAAAAACGTAGAAAACAGAGTTTTAAAGGTGAAAATAAAATATTTTGTGACACTTTAGCTTTAAATCAAGAATTGTGTGCAAAGAAGGAGGAATATAGTGAAAATAAGCTTAGTTCAAATTTGAACTTTGATGATGAATATCTCGAGAACGAAACGTTTCCGCCAAAAAATCTTTCAGATTCGTGATCAGCGCCCCAAAAACCCCTTATACCAAATTTCGTTAAAATCGGAGTTGCCGCAGGTTTCTAGAAAATTACCTTTTTTTTAGAGCTAAAATAAAAAGATTTCCATATGGTTTAACATTTAAGTTGGTCACTGTATAAATCTTTAATTATTATACCACTAGACAACTTAAAATTTAATAATTTTAGGTGAAGATGGACTAAACTTAGGTTTGGATCTTAGGGCCTCCCAAAGCCCTTTACATTGAAGTTAGGTGTTTAGTTGATTATGGAAAATTTGAATTATCAGATGGTACAGTTCTCTTATTAAAGAAGGATAGTAGACATTATTTGCCAAGGAGTGAGTGTGAAGAGTTGATTACACAGGGTGTTTTTCAGCATATTGTTTAGATGTTATTTTTTTGTTAATTGTTAATAATTATCAATATTTATCATAAGAAAATTTTATTTGCATATTTCCTTTGACTCCTCTCAGCACACTTATTACTTCCCAGAGTTAATACAGCACCCCTCTTCATCTGTCTCGACAACTTGCTGTTTTGTGTTGTTTAGATAAGATTTAATTAGGTTTAATGCCTACTCCCCACTGCAAAAATTTTCTCTGACATTTGAAATAAGAAAGCTTTTTTTGTGTTTTCTTTCTAGAAAATGTAATCAAAGAAAAGAAAGGCCTCAGAGACAGCCACCAGTCCGCCCCCACCACCAAATAGAAGAGCTAGAGATGCACCGCTGTAACTGGGTAATGTACACTTTTTGTTTTGGATCTGATAGAAAAGACTCAGTGCTATAATGTTTCGATCCCAGTAGTTTCGAAGCCAAAATGTATGGATTCAAAAAGGGTGCTGCAGACGTTAAATTCGCTAAACGCGATTCGCTGCCGTTTTTAAATATTTGTTTTGAGAAAAGTTGTACATAGAAAAAAAGAGAAAGATTATCGGAAGGTTAATTGACTTTTGGATATGTTAATAATTAACACATGAAATTTCCCAAAATTACAAAACCGTAAAATAAGCAACTTTCCGATAATCTTTGGATCATTTTAAGAAACTTTCCTATATACAACTTTTTCCCAAACAAATATTTAAAAACGGCAGCGAATCGCGTTTTAGCGAATTTAACGTGCTACGTGGCATCCTCTTAAATAAGATATTGCAGTTTCTAAAATTTTAAGACAAAAGTACTTTAAAATATTGCCAGAGGGCACTTTTTACCTAAAGCTTAAAAATTTATTTTACACTGCAATTTTTTATTTTCACAGATATCGCAAAAGCTGGAGGCGCCATTTTATAGACAATCAAAAACTTAAAAAATTAGGTACTCTTTATTGTAAAGTCGACAAACTCACCGTTTAGGCACCAATAAACATCAAAGTTTTTTACTCGATTTCAATCAAATTACCTACATACATACAGGGTGTCCAGTAACTCAACCGACAAACTTACGGGCGATTCTACAACAGAAAATAAGAAAAAAACTTCATATAAACATATGTCCTAAACGTCTTAGTTTCTCTTTGAACTACGTGTGTTAAATATTAAAAAAACAGTTTTTAATAAAGAGTACCTTTTGCTTTTTAAGTTTTTGATTGTCTATAAAAGAGCGCGCCGACGGCGCAGATATCTGTCAAAATAAAAAGTTATGATGTAAATAAATTTAAGTTTTAGGTAAAGTGACCTCTGGCGGTATTTACAAAAAGTACTTTTGTCTTAAAATTTTAGATATCTGCAAAGCTCGATTTGTGTGCCAAAATATCAACTGGATTGGTTTAAAAAAATAAATGCAATATGAAGAGAAAAACCAAAAATAAAAATTGAACTTTGACGGCTTGTACCTCGAAAACGAATGACATTTTGAAAAAACAAATATATGAGCTCTACCCTTATTTTGTCGAGGAAATCACCTATAAGTTTCGTGATCGATTTTTGAATCACCTTTATAAAAATATCAAATACTGATTCGTTGTTTTTAAGTTTGTAATCGCCGTTTATTTATTAAATTTCAGGCCGGAGCATCTCCTAGATACCTACCAGAGTCCAGGGGCGTCTCCTAGATACACATTGGAGGTTCCAGTCCAAGATATACTTTTGGGGGCGCATCACCTAGGCAGGAGTTAGGTAACATACAAAAATTTCTTATCTTGTGTCGTCTCATATTTATAAATTATACTGAAGATATTTAAAGTTTTTAAATTTACTTTTTCATCTATTTAATAAGAATTATTCAATACTGTAGGTAACAATTCACCGAGATATATGATTTCCCCTTTTGAAATTGCAGTCCCCAGAGAAGAAAACACAAAATGAAACATAAGAAAAAACATAGAGAGGACAAGGATAGAAAGTATAAGGAGAGCGAGGTAAGGTAAAAACAATTACTTGTATAAAGGGTTCATGTATTTTGTATATACATGAAAATTTTCTGAAAATAAAATTGAATAGTTGACTTGGTTTTTAGACATACCTTTTAATTCAAAGAAATTTTCTATTTATTATTTTTTTATTTTTTTTTAACTTTACCAATTATCATCAATCCAATTAAAACAGGTGTAGTGCAGGAAGGAAAAAAGCGCCTTCACCATTTTAGCAAAATTAAAATGCTCAACTATCAAAAGTTTAAGTAAAAAGTCTTAATATCTAAACTTACCTAAATTTGGTAATTTTTGAGGAAACCTGCGGCAACTCCGATTTTGACGAAATTTGGTATACAGGGGTTTTTAGGGCGCTACGCACACAAATCTGAAAGATTTTTTGGCGAAAACGTTTCGTTCTTAAGATACTCATAATCAGACCTGAAATTTATACTCATCATATTTTACAATATTCCCCCTTCTTTTTGCACACAATTCTTGATTTTAAAAGCTAAAGTGGCACACAATATTTGATTTTCACCTTTTAAAACCCCGATTTTTACGTACTTTTAAATTATTTTTGCAATAAATTGCATAGCTATACTTTGAATCATTTCAATCCCGCAGTGTGCCATGAAGCCCTATGTGTATGTATAGTTGCCGCATTATCAAAGGGAAAGCCACTCAATTTAATGCAACAATAATGTAAAAAACGGTAGAAAAAGGGGTTTTAAAAGATGAAAATCAAATGTTGTGTGACACTTTAGGTTTCAAATCCAAGAATTGTGTGCAAAAAAGAAGGGGAATATAGTGCTTTTAGGGGCTTCAGTTATTGAACTTTGATGATGAATATCTCTCGAAGCTAGGAAGCGTTTTCACTTAAGCCTTTCAGATTCGTGATCAGCGCCCCAAAAACCCCGTATACCAAATTTTGTTAAAATCGGAGTTGCCGCCGGTTTCTATAAATTACCCTAAATTTTATACACTAAATCAATCCTTCTATCTTTTAATGGCAAATTTATCAATTATATCTTCATAAAATGGTTGAGTTTCTTTTTTATCAATTCCTGTAGAAGCTCCTTTGAATTGAAATATTGAGATATAATGTTTCTTAAGAAAGTTTTTAAACGCTTAAGACAAGAAAACTCCGTTCCACTAACCAGAATTACACCTAAAATCCCGAGCACTAAAAATACACCGCGGAAAAGTGCACTTCACCTAATTGATAATGTTTATTTTATAGTCTCTGAAAACAGTCAGCGTACAAAGGCGCTACAAAGGGATTTTTACCAAGCAATACACCTGATACCACCACCCGCGATCTCTGGCCGCCGGCAAGTTAAAGGTTGCCATCGCAACGGAGCGTCAAAGCGTAAACAAAACCCCGCATGAGGTGTATACTTCGGTCCGTTTTATATTTGCAATACACGTGTCGTGCTGCTGAAAGAGGAGGAAAGCGACTCGCGCCAGCGGTTAATTTATCTGCTAGATTTTCCATTGGGAATTTTACAAATAAGAAATTGAAATGAGAAAATAAATTCAATAATAGTAATTGTTTTTATGTTTTGTTATTTATTTTTGGTGACGTGGCACTTCACTAACTACACCTGAATAGCCGCCACTGTAAGGGGCAGACTTACCGTTACTGGATTTCTTGATGTTTCCAATTTTAGCGCCTGTTTGTTGTAATGTTATTCACGAAGTTGCCACAACAAACTTCCATACAATCGAAATATTTGTCGGCAAAATTTCTCCCTCTTAGTTTTCGTGTGTTTTCATATACCAGCTCCCTTACTATAAAGATAGAAAGATGGGGTTTGCGGCTTACTGTCCTATTTTTTATGAAACTTTCATTGCCGCAAACGAAATTTTCATAGCCCCTTTGTTTCTGACATACAGGGCGATTTTGAAAATTTGTCATTTTTGACGGTCCCCTGTATCTCGATTATTTGGTAACTTTTCAATAAAGTGAAAATGGATTGTTATAGAGTTTTTACGTAGAATTCAGTGGCGTAGGTAGTTTTTTTCTAAAAAGTTTTGTTTTTGAGTTACGGCCCAAACTTATGTTTTTAAATGGGACACCCTATATATTATTTTTATCTTATTCCCCCTTTTACAGGCTTTTCAAAAATATATAATAGTCCATATTTATTTTTTTTAAATGGAAAATTTTAACATTTTTGTAAAATTTATCATTTTCCGATGGTCAATCACGGATAGCCATGACAAAAACAAAATTCTGTAAATGCGCCATTATGGATTGTTATTGTTGTCAAATAGTACTGTTATTTGTTTGATTTGGATTTTTGTTATGTGGAAGTTTACTTTATTATTTTTGTGAAAAATTGTTTAACATGGCAGAAAATAATAGATATGAGAATTATGAAAAAACACGATATGTATGTTTGTTTTATCCAAGCTAATGAAGACGTCAACGCAGCCTCAGGAGCTTTATTTTAATCAGTAAGGTTTAACAGTATATTATATGCCTATAGGTTAAGAAGTAGCCTTCTCAACAATGATATATTATAGGATGTTTTTATTATAATGTTGAGCATATCGGATGATTTGAATAGATTTTGACATTGGTAATATTCAGCATTAACAAAAAAAAATTGATATGTAACATTAATATTCATAACAAATATGAAAAATCTTAATCATTATCTATCTATCTAGCTTGTTGTTACATATCTAATTATTTCGTAGGTATCCAGAAAGACATCAACCCGATAAAGAATATTTCATAATATCAAAGCCAAATCTCATTGAACACGGATCTTTTAAAAAACCCAGGCCTAATTTTTACAACAAAGGAAAACAGGGAAGAAAATGAAATAAATGTTTTGGCTTCTGTCGCGGTACAACCATCCATATCATGCAGAAAAATATATGACGAAGTTGGGGTTAAAAAATCAAAAACTCAGTTAGTACTAAAGAAACATAAGTTTAGACCATACAAATACCATCTTGTCCAGCATTTGCATCCCGGTGATGCAGAACGTAGGAGTAGTTTTTGCAATTGGTACCTACAAATGTTGCAGGAAAATGCAAATTTTGAAAGAAGGTGGTGTGGTCAGACGGAGGCTTATTTTACTAGTTCTGGTATTCTAAACCGAAACAATTCAAGGTACTGGTCCCAAACGAACCAATATGTAACATTTCCTCGAGGAACGTCAAGGTCGGTTTGGATTTAGCGTGTCATGCTTTATTTTTGGTCCTAAAATTAAAGTATTTTATCTATGAAGGAACGCTAACCGGAAATAGACATCTAGAAATAATGCAAGATACACTAATGGAAATATTAGAGGATGTTCCTTTGGCCGATCTAAATAATATTTATTACCAGCAAGATGACGCTCCAAGTCACAATAGCTCAAATAATTGAGAGAATATTTAGACACAACATTTCCAGATAAATGGATTGGTACGAATGGACCAGTCAGGTGGCCCCCAAGATCCCCAGATCTTTCTGTTTTGGATTTTTTTTATGGGGATATATGAAAAATCAAATATATATGAAGGCAATACCACAATATTGATCAACTTCGAGAAGCTACATCAAGCGTTTAGGCTTTTTGCAGGGTAGGCCTATTACTTTATTAAATGGATTGCGAAAAGTTGAAAAAGTATGTCAAAAATGTTTGGAACACAACGGGCCCAATTCCGAGCCAATTTTGTAATTAAACTAAATAAAAATAAATTAATATGTTATTTTCTTTTAATGTTGCTGTAGTTATATGTATTAATATAGAGTTGTTATAATAAAAATGATGTTGTTAATTTTGTTTTGATTTGCAGGCATAGCCTTTATACGAAAAATGATAAATTTACAAAAATGTAAAATTTTCCTTTTTTAAAGAAATAAATATGGACTATTATATATTTTGAAAAGCCTGTAGAAGGGGGAATAAGATAAAACAAAATAATATATAGGGTGTCCCATTTAAAAAACGCTAAAGTAGGATAAATGGCACTCTTTGTTTTGACCTCTGCGTGGACGGTGCGGACGTGCGCATGAGGACTACAAAGTTCTTCCCGGAGTGGCGGCTAGAGGTGTCGTACGAGCGTTTTTTACCTTCGGGGATCAAGGAAAGATTCACGCTAAATTGACAGCATCTTTCTTCTGGATCTAAGCGCTGTGAGCGAAGATTCCTATAAGCTGATGGTATCCTGTTTGAGTGGTGAACACGAGGTATTTCTCAAATGGCGGGGAAATAGATGGGCGTGCCATGGGAACTGTCAGTAGTGAAAGTGAAGGTTATACGTAACACCAGTAGCAGATCTTGGTTTTGACAGCCGACAATTTATGCATTGCATCGATTATTGAATTGTTTGTTTTCTTTTTGGAATTTCTGGGAGCTACGAGCTCGATTATCAGATTTTCGCGCCGACGAAGCCCTGGAAAGCATAGTCCGGAAGGGGGAGAGTGGTGGATTGGACCTGAAAGGGACCAAAACCAAGAAAAACTGAGTTTCAGTAGCGTCCTTTAAGGGCACATATCTTTATGCAAAGTGGGACTTTAGGAAAATATTTTATATGAGCTTGTCACCTTATTTTTATGTGTTCTATATAAATCTGAGAAGATTCCCCACAAATTCCTGAGACCACCCTGTATACGAAAAAATCCAGCTATTTTTTTTTAATTTAAGAAACGTATATTCTATATCACAGGTCCGGTAAGCTCAACCCAAGACGACTCCAAAGAACAGTGCATCACCCAGGGATTATCAATCAACCTCAAACGACTAAACAACACCTACACGTCATGTGTACGGAACCAGGGATGACACGACCTCTGGTTTCGGACGAACAGAACGAGCAAGTGCCAGATTTTCCTCCGCTCCAACCCTCCGTTAATGCTCAGGATCAATGCTCAAGACGTTGTCTAGTGCTCTAGGGGCTGATGGTAAATAGTTTATTAATTGGAGAGTAATTTTTTGACCTGTTTTTCGGGGAAGGTAGGAATGCTTACTGGCTAGAACTTTCCAATTTCAAATTCAAAATATTCTTTATTGTCTCAAGAAAATAAATAGTTCTTGTTGACAAAGAGAAAAAAATAATAATTAAAATATTTACAAGTAAAACACACAAAAACACATAATTCCTAAACTTTTACTGAATCACACAAAAAAATATTTCTAAATGCATACAAAAAAAATATATACAAAAGTACACAAACATTTATTTCAAACTGTCAGAAAAATATTCACTTACATCATAATAAATCTTGTCCAACAGTAGGTTTTTAAGTTGATTCCTAAATTTTTTATAATTTGATAGAGATTTAATGTACAAAGGTAAGTGATTGAACATTTTGGAATTGTACAGAAGAGAATTGCGCACCAATGTACTAGAGGAGTATTGGTAACACCAGATTATGACAGTTTCTAGTGTTATATGGCGTCTCCTCTCTTCTATATTCTTCCTGTCTTTAAAAAACTAAAGCAAACAGACTCCAGAATATACAAACATGTTAAAGGTAATATTTTATGTCTGCTAAAAAGTGGCTGCATGACTCTCTGGGACTAGCATTGCACATGCATCTAACAGCCCTCTTTTGAATTGAAAATATTGAAGTAAAGAGAGTTTTAGAGCAACTACCCCAAAATGGCAAACCATACCTTAAATGGGACTCCACAAGAGCAAAATATACTTGCTTAGAAACCGATAACCCCAGTTCCCTAAAAGTCATGCAGAATGGCATAGCAACCCCTGGTTAGCCTTCCTGCCAAATTCTCAATATGGCTCTCAAACTTTAGATTATTATCTAAGGTAATACCCAAAAACTTTGTGCTAGTTTTACTCTCTATTAGCTGATCACCCAAATAAACATCACTCAAAGTGCAGTTAAAGTGTAAAACGTTTGTTTTAGATATATTAAATGAGAGAAAGTTACAGTCGCACTCTTTAATGATCTTAATATCATTGGAAATCGACTTTTGCAGTCTCTCTGTGTCTGTGTCATGCCAAATGTATCATCGGCAAACAAAGTTAATGAGCCACTTATATTAGTTTTGTTATAGCCGTTAAGCCGATTAAGATACCAGTAATAGGTTTTAAATCAAAGGTGAAAAATGCTGTCACATTTTGACATATATTTTCTGTACAAGAAAATGTTTAGTCTTCAATTTCAGCTCTTCTCAGTCCGCTTTCAGCTAAGGAGACCAATCGCTAAAGATAAGTTACGAATCTCCTAGCACTCGCTACTTACGCGCCTTGTATTGATATAAGTTTATAGTAAAATACTAGAAAAGTTGTTTGACCTCCTTACTCTCAAGTTGATCAGATCAGTAATCACATCATTCTTAAATGAATGAACTACTTAAATGCAAGAAAAAATCTCTATTATAAAATGGTTTTACCAGGGAGATAGTTATGCGAAGAGTGGCGGAGCATGTTTGCAGCCTATTTTCCAATAAGAGGCCATTACTCAGGTACAATCGACAATAGAATGGACGGATGTCCATGTTGAAGCTACAGGCGCAGTAATCAATGATGTGCAAATGTGAAGAAAATCGAGAACGAGCGTGAGTCTTTCGCCAAACGATTTTCTCTAGCTGGGGACATTCAGAAACTAAGCTGCCAATGAAATGTGAAAATTTAGTCCAGCTAAGGGAATGCTATTTCCGCTGAATGTGCCAAGGATATATCCGATGTACCAACTAGCCAGCGTAAAGAAACGAGTTTTTATAATCGTTTGAGTTATTGTCTGGCAGTTAATGGAGGAATATTTGGGCGTTTGGGTTAAATCCTGATATTTTCGTCATAGATTGACTTCTAAATGTAGAAAAAATTTGTTTTATTGTCTTGCGTAACTGTGAGTGCATGTGTTGGAATTAGCTGTAAACTAAAATGAAATGCGAGGATTCTTTTTGAAATTCCCGTATAAAATTGTTCAGTTTTGGCAATGACATTATAAATTAATGATTCTAAATTGTCACTGATAAATCGATAGTAGTGTTTTTATTGTTGATTTCTAGAGTACAGGGTGCATAATGAGATACTACGTTGCAGAAGTATTAAACAGTTTACTCTTTTACTGGTTGGTTGAAAAAATGCTCAAATTTTCATTTTGGGTGGAACTTACTGTGCTCTTCAATAAATCCTAATAGCATTTTTTTCTAAAATAATTAGGGAGCCAATATTTGACTACTTCAAAATTTACATGGGATTCCCTATGTCCCGCTACTTCGTTTCACCTATACTAAAAACCGTTTATTATGGCATCAGAATCTAATAAAAATACGTGTGTATAATCAAAATAATATGCGATTTGAATTCAAGATTTCTTCTCCTTCCACTGTGCACCACCTGAAGTGCAATTGAGGGTATGAAGATACTGAAAGCAGCGTCAAAAGCAGTTCTTACTCATTCGAAATAAGTTTACATGGCGCTTTTCTTCACTAATCACCACTAACAAAAAAGTCTGTTAAACCATCAGAACTACTCAGACTCACAAATCGGTTTCAACACTTATGCGATAAATCTGTAAATTCACCATGCATTGAAACTTAAATAGTATTTAAACTTAATACCCGAAGAAATCCGTAACAGAGTTAAGCCTTCTGCATATTATACCTGCTTCTTTCGACTTGTTTACGTTTAGCAGCCCCCATCGGTAGTTAAATCGCCAATTTAAAAAGCTGTCTGTCTGTGGGAGAATTTTCGAAATCTGACGACAATCTAAAAAATAGTAGATATAATTAATTATACCTATCTACTCCTACAGCACTGAGGTGAGGTAGATGTAATAAATTATACTCAGACAAATTGCCATATTTCAAAACTATTAAAGATAGATATATCAAATGTTGTATTTTTGTGAAGCTTTTTAAAAGACCTTTTTAATGGTGACATAAAATACAGTGTGTTCCCTTTAAAAAAAGTTTACTACTTATTTTTCGTGAGTTTTGATGTTCATTTGTTTCTTTTTTAATGCTCAAATGATACTTAGATCGTGAGATAAGAATGAGACGAGCAACTAAATGTAAATAAATTATCCGAGAGAGAGATAGCTGCTGGGCCTTCCTTGTCCTGTCTTCAAAGGAGAGGTAAACGCAGATGGCGCGTGAGTCGACTTTTATCGTTTGCCCGCCAAATTCAAATTATATAGCTGTGCTATTTTTTGCCCTTAATGTTAGGTACTTGTTTTGTTTCCTATTAATATAAAATATTGGGGTTTAGTTCAATAATTACACACACCTAATTAAAAATGTCATTTATTTGGTTTTTATAAAGATTTTTCTTACAGATAACCATATCAATATTACCTTAAATTATCTGTTGAAAAGCACAAATTTAATATATACACTGTGATCACTAATAAAAGTCAATATTCAAAGTCCAATTAAAGGTAAAAAACCACGAAACACACAATGAATCACAGAAAATGTAAACAAACTGTCCAAACAAATCGGACATTGAAAAATATCAAACACAAATATCGAATAACATTTCGGCGTGACTGACTGCGGCAACGTTGTCAAGTTAAAAATATTCGATTCATGGTATATTTTCTTTCTCTTAATTAGATGCGAGCCAAAAGGACATTAAAGTTTACATGCAGAAGTTGTAAACAACTTGGCAACCAGGGCAAAGCGATGATTGCTCCATCTACGATAGCCTGCCATGATGAAAGACAAAGACATATTTATTGGAACTTGCGTTAAACAAGAAAGAGATAAATACAATGGACAAATTGTTAGGACCAGTTACTCGTCTCATTGTTGTCTCTGGTTCATTTGTTTCTTTTTAATGCTCAATGATAATAGATGAAAAAGTATGAAACCTTTATACAGGACGTTTTCTTCTATCCTTCTGGGTTAAATTTAAAAGTAGGTGCCAAAATACAAATGAAAACCCCGTACATGTTACACGAACCTTTTTCAAATAGAAAATGAATGTATGTACAGATGACCTACAACTATTTTTATGATTAGTGTAGTTGTATGAATTTTTTAATGTTGTGTAGAATATTTATTCCTAAGGGTGTATTATAGTGTTTACGAATTTTTGTTAGGTCATCCTCGATGTTTTGGGTGGACTTTTAAAATACTTTATTTTTATATTTACTTATTTTTTTTTTAATTATACGAGGAAGTGGTCTGCTAAAGGATTTGGACTGGAAATAATATACTGGGTTTATAATTTTATCCTTATACTTTTTTACAATAGTTTTTAAAATTAAAATGAACATTTTATTATAATTTTAAAAGAAGAATGGAATAACAAATCCATTGATTGTGTATCTTGGAATATTTACCTATTTTTATTAGATTTTAAAGAACCTTCGGGTATTAAAAAGATTATTCGAGGATGACACGCTCTAGATGAACTTGAAAGAAATACTGTAAAATTTAAGCAAATAACTATATAAACCGGATTTATTTTATTTTTAAATATCGTATTTTTCTATGAGAAATTATTATAGAATTACTAGTTGGGAGAGAGAAGTGGGTTTGTTTAAAAATTACAGTGTTTCTTTATACTTAAAGTATTAAGATCTAGACTTTTTGTTAATATTTGTGGAAGTTGCGTTTTTTTTTGTCAATATACGTGGTGATTTTTATTTGTATTCAAACACTAGCACACACTGTAAAGGAGGGCGTATATTAACATCTTGTTGTAACAAATCAATGGTAATTTGAAACTTATCTATAAAAATTGTTTGATTTAGTTTAGTAACAAATTAGCTATGTTCTGTATTATTGGTAAATTAAAAGTAAGTTGTCAAACATTCAAAAATATACAGATACTATTAACGCAATTTTCCTATAAAGCCACTATGTTAAAAACAGTTTACAAAATTATTAATATGTATACAAAGTCTCAAAATTTAGTTTACACTCAATGTTGTTTTTAAAACTTAAAGAATAACCAAAGCTATAAAAATTAATTTATTTCTTCATTTTATGATATAAAATAATTATCTAAAACGAACAACAAAAGTTATTTTTCAAAAAACAGCGTTATTATTCTCTCTCTACTATTTTTATAGAAAACTTAGCATTTAGTTTTCATAAAAATGAATATTTTCGACATTATTACCGGTTGTCATTTTGTGACACACTGACAGAAGGCAAAGGTAATTAGAGTCAGTCTCAAAGTTATATTAAAATTGGTAACTTGTTATCTGGTTAGAAAAAAATCTTTTAGTTTACCATGATTTTTAGATACCTGTATAATTTAAAAACTTTACACATTATATAATTAAAAATTGTTTCGGTAACAGTTTAATATACGGATTTTTGCTATTTTAACGGGTTTTTAAAAATTATTGATACTTACATATTTTAGACACTCTTCTACATAAAACATAAGTGGCGCACATCCAAAATATTTCCGTTTAAAAAAATACCAGTAAACAAACTTACGGGACCGGGGAGTGAAAAGGGGTGCTGGACGGGATAAAATTGGTAAAACGAGTTAATGAAACTGAACATCACATGTAAAATTAAGTAAAAATTAAATTTTTCCACATATTTTTGAGAATAAAGATAAAAATATATAATAAATATAAAATTGTAAATTCATATCTAAAAGTAAGAAAAAACTACTAATAACGTCAGTTATACCATGCAAAATATGGAAAGCATTTGGCAACATTGGAAGGGCCTGATTCTATTTTTATGAATGGATAAAACAAAGAATCTCACACAAACTAGATTTATAAAGTGTCTCTGGTTTAATTAAAGGATTAGAAAAAAACGTTAACTAACCAGAACTAACCTGGCCACCCTCTATAACCTCAAGATCGTTTGACTAGGTAAGGTTGCCTCGTAAGCCTTGGCAACATGGCGGACCATACGTCATTATTTAATGAAGTTTTTAACAGTGTAGTTTGTGTTTTTGTCAATATTAACGAAATACTTTTAAATACTGTTAATTCCAGTTGTTACCGTAACATTCTTTATTTTCTATTAATAAATTATTTAACAATGATTATTCTAGCTGATTTTTAAATATTGTATATCGCGCTCTTTCGCCCTCATAGTATTATCCGTCTAGACATCCTTGTTTGCTATGTTGGCGCCAAGGAACCAGCAGTGCGGTACATATGTGACGTAATGCGGCAACCTTACCTAGTCAAACGATCTTGCTATAACTTGTCTTTTTATTATTAAACATTTAAACAACGTTGCCAGTTGTCCATATTAAAAAGTGGACAAGTGCCAAAAAAAAAATTTACTTTTAATTAAAAAAACAAATAATTTATAACTGCGCCATCATATTATTATTAAGGACAACTAATAGATAACTTGTACGTCAAAATATTTAAAAACACATCCTTAAAAATAGCAGGAAACCGTATACTAAATAATTACCATTGTTTCTCGCTTTATAGGCATAGAAAAAGTAAAGTGTGTCTTTATTGGTTTTAATACTTACTTAAAATAACCACTGTACTCTTATTACGTTTGCCTAAAGTATTTGGCAATTTTTGGACTTCAGTTACTAAAATTATTTAATAAAGCTTACATCACATATCTTAAATAAGTCAAATATTGCTTAGTGTTTATAAAACTCTTTAGTTACAAAGTTCACAAAATTTAGTTGTATACAATAATATATCTGTGATTTTATTCTCTTAGGGTAAGTAACTGGAAGTTGAAATAAACCTCATTCTTTGGTAAAACATTTGTTTTGATTGTACGACAAACTCATCAACTCTACACTGGGATGCAGACGGTCTTGTAAAACTGTCACATTTGCATGAAAAGGCAATGCTAGCGCGCACATGTGATCGTGTGTATTACAAAATACATGGACATGGCATGACTGTCTGTACCTGGTTAAATCTTAACAACACTTAATTGGCGATTTTAACTACCGATGGGGGCGCTGCTAAACGTAAAGAAAGTCGAAAGAAGTAGGTAATATGCAGGTAGCTAGCTTTTGATCCTGTTGTGGATTTCGGGTATTAAAACGGTTTAGAATACTGTTCAAGTTTCAATACAGCCGTGAATTTGTATAGATTTATGCGTATTAAGTGTGTTAAAACTCGATTTGTGAGTTTGAGTAGTGCCCCTGATGGTCTAACAGACTTCTCTCTTTTGTGGTGATTAGTGAAGAAAGCGTCAGTAAAACTTTTTTTTGAAATGAGTAAAGAACCGAACACCCGATAGTAGGTGCACAGTGGAAGGAGAAGAAATCTTGAATTCCAACAATAAATTATTTTGATTATACAAACGTCTTTTTATTTTAGATATTAATGGCTCTTCTGATGCCATAGTAAACGTTTTTAATATAGGTAAAAAGAAAGATTTTTGGATTAAAATTAAAATAAAAAATAGCAAAACACAGCTATTTACGAACAAGGCTCAAAAATGCGTGGTAAACATAACGAAGTAAATAAATAATATATTTATTTACATTTCAATGGTTACACATGTCCGATCACCTGTTTTCTTAGGTTGCGCCGTTGACCACCAGAGGTCTCATTGATCTTAGGAATCGCCAATTCAAAGGGTGAGTCATCCAATATACAGGGTGTCCAAGAATATGTGGGCAATCTCTCGGATTCATATAGAACTATTTTCCTAAAGTCCCTCCTAACCAGAACTAACCCTAATAATAAAAATTATGTTTTATTTTTTTTATTAGAGGAGTTAGCATGAAAATATTTTTATTTGCAAATTAGTGTGGCTGACACACTCGTGGTGGCGTGCCACCTCTTGACACCCCTCCCATCATGTATTGCAGGATTGTAATATCTTCATATATGTGTATTATCTTATAGTAAATTTATGAAACAGGAACTTGGAGTGAGCAAATAAAATTTCGCTCTGCACCAGTTCAGTTAAAATTCAAACTAACTCGGTGCCAGGTTGCTTTTTGTAAGAGCAAGAGCGAAACGAGAAAATGCGCATTGTCACCGAGCTCGTTCAGTTCCCTTTGCGGCACCGCCAAAAACAACGGTTCCAAAAGCTCAAATTCCTCAAGTGTAATACCAGCACCGGGAATACGAAAATTAATCGTTGTTGTTGTTGAAACATGACCACTCGGTTCTCATTCTTAAATAGGCATACATACAGTGAGCAGGGGCGGTCATATCGAGGGGGGGCATGGGCCGAGGAGAAGTGTGTGAGGTGGCAAAAAACAAAATTTTTTAATGCAGGTTCAAATTTTTAAAGAGCAAAAAAAAAAATTAAAAACGATCCTCTTACCTCTTTTTATTGTTTTTACCTTTCATTCCTTTTATAAAATTACACACTTCAATTTCATCATCAGCCTCACCCCTCGGACCAACCTTGGGAGAGGACCCTCAATAAATGCCCATATTTGCCAATAGACATTTATGAAACACAATAAAATAGAAAGGATGTCGCATCCAAGGGGGGCATGCCCCCTATGAACCGCCCCTGACAGTGAGGCATGCATTTAAGCCTGTAGCGGAGTAGCCATGGGTACTGCTACTTGTAAAGCTTTGCAATTTTATGAAAAAAAGGGTTAAAATAAATAGAAAAGTGTCTGTCAATTTAGCTTTAAATCAAGAAGTGTTTGCAAAAAGGGAAACAGTGAAAATAATGTAAATTTGTTTTTTAAGTTTGAAGATGGGTACCTCAAGAACGAAATGTGGCCGACTATTTTTTTTCAAGATTCGTGAGCAGCGCCCCAGTAAACACTGTATGCTAAAAATTATTAGATGTACGTGGTGTCCGATAACTAAACAATTACCCAATACCCTTTTAACAAAATGAAACTAAAAAATCAGGTAAAGACTTTGTATATTTTTTCAAAAATACAAAATAAAATATTCACAAAATAGTACTAAAAATAATACTAAATCACAATAATTAATACAAGTACAAGTAAACACTACTTACAGCAATTTAACTCCAGCTTGCTTGTAGTGTCTTTAAGCGATCGTGTACTCGTTTTGTGCAGTTCAGTTCACAGAACATTTCCTTTAAGTTTTCGTAATTCATAAGGCTAAGACCGGCTAAGCCGAAATATGTGTGCATTGGGTCCGGTACCGAATTTACCTACAAAAAATGCATTAAATCAAATCAGTATACAGACCTTTATTTTCTTGGATTACAACGGATCAGTTTCAAATTTAGGTTAAATATACAGGGTGTCCCAACTCTATTTATACACGAAATAAATTCGCCCCGTACAAGATACAAAAATAAACTTAAAATAAAAAATGTTTATTCGGATACACTCTTTTTATTGACAGTACTTGTTAATATACAACGTCTCTCAAATACAGAATTTTCATTGTCAAGTGGCTTTTTTTTAAATGGAACACCCTGTATATACTAACAAATTTTGACTATTAAATTCTACATCAAAATGTCTAACAGTCTTTACGACAATTATAGCTGGTTTTTGAGATATCAGCAGTATGCTGATATACTCATTAACAATTAAAAGTGAATACGTGTACAGAAAATAACAAACTCCCAGTGAAACTTAAAAACAGCTGATTGGATCTACCCAGCCCCTTAGATCAATATTTAAAAATGCCTTTGGTTCCTACTAAAAATAGTCTTTTAATTAATCAAAATTAATAAGACACTGATTAATTTTGATTGGTTGGCCCTGAACTAAACTAATATTTATTATTTTTAATCGTCGAATTGCAAAGTGACATAGTTTAATTCTCCATTCTACTGTTACATATTTCATAAATAATCATACCCATTTTGAAAAGCCTCCATATCTATCCTGGGTCATTAATACAAAACACGGATTATCATCTGACTCGATGAACTGATATGCGTTTAAAATTTTAAGTGCTCCGCCAGTCCAAAATGAGTAACAGGTGTCAGTTGGTTTGTTTGGTCTCCCGTTAAATCCTAAAAAAACAATATCGAATCAAAAAGATTAGCCTTTGATGTTAAATGTGTTCGTCCGAGCAGAGTGAACTCCACGAAAGTCGGTTTGATGAGTTGCAGCCAGTAACAACAACAGCCGAAGATGAGCTTTGAAAATGTATACGATCGAGATAATCCCTCCGGTCCCCACCGTCAGTGATGGAACAAGCCAATCCGGCTCCCGGACTCGAGTGTCATGGGTTTGCACGATGTGCAACCCATCGTCTATTCACTCAGCACCCCTCACCTTCCAAGTGGGGAATGCTAGGTTAATGGCTCTGGCTGGTCCCTACTGTACTCAGAAGTCTACTGTCAACTGATCGATCCTATACCTTCTCATTGCAATTCCTTGTGTTTTGTCCTGGACTTATCAGTAGGGTGTGGGGTAGATATCTAATCTACCCAAACCCTAGACACGACTTACTTTCCGGACTCACGGTGGTATCGTCATAAGAGTTTTCACCCTCAGCACACCACACGGTGACTGCGGAAAGTTAGTCTTGTCTATAGGGTTTGGGTAGATTAGATATCTACCCCACACCCTACTGATGAGTCCCAGTATCAGTAGGGTGTGGGGTAGATATCTAATCTACCAAAACCCTAGACACGACTTACTTTCCGGACTCACGGTGGTATCGTCATAAGAGTTTTCACCCTCAGCGCACCACACGGTGACTGCGGAAAGTTAGTCTTGTCTATAGGGTTTGGGTAGATTAGATATCTACCCCACACCCTACTGATGAGTCCCAGTATCAGTAGGGTGTGGGGTAGATATCTAATCTACCAAAACCCTAGACACGACTTACTTTCCGGACTCACGGTGGTATCGTCATAAGAGTTTTTACCCTCAGCGCACCACACCGTGACTCCGGAAAGTTAGTCGTGTCTATAAGGTTTGGGTAGATTAGATATCTACCCACACCCTACTGATGAGTCCCAGCCAGGACGAACACGAGGAATCACGAGGAATTGCAATGAGAAGGTATACGATCAATCAGTTGACAGTAGAAGGCTCAGTACAGTAGAGACCAGGTAGAGCCATTAACCTACCATTCCCCACTGGGAAGGTGAGGGGTGTGGAGTGAATAGACGATTGGGTGCACAGCGTGCAAACCGATGACGCTCAAGCCCGGGTACCAGGACGGACGTGCGTAGAGGACTACAAAGTTCTTCCCGGGGAAGCGGTTAGAGGTGCCGTACGGTCGTTTTTACCTTCAGGGATCAAGGAAAGATTCACGCTAAATTGACGGCATCTATCTTCGGGATCTAAGCGCTGTGAGCGAAGATTCCTATAAGCTGATGGTATCCTGTTTGGTGGTGAACACGAGGTATTTCTCAAATGGCGGGAAATAGATGGGCGTGCCATGGGAACTGTCAGTAGTGAAAGTGAAGGTTATACGTAACACCAGTAGCAGGTCTTGGTTTGACAGCCGACAATTTATGCATTGCATCGATTGTGGAATTATTTTTGTTTTCTTTTTGGAATTTCTGGGAGCTACGAGCTCGATTATCCAGATTTTCCGCCGACGAAGCCCTGGAAAGCATAGTCCGGAAGGGGGAGAGTGGTGGATTAGACCTGAAGGAACCAAAATGAAGAAAAAAAATAGAATAGAATAGAATAGAGCCCGGGAGCCGGGTTGGCTTGGTCCACCAATGACGGTGGGGACTGGAGAGATTGCCTCACGTCGATCATATACATTTTTAAAGCTCATCTTCGGCTGTTTTCGTCACTGGCAGCGACTCATCCAACCGTAGAGTTCACTCTGCTCGGACGAATACATTCAACATCACTTTATAATCAACCAAGTACCCCTAGTGCAAATGAAGATCTCGTGTGGCCAATGTAATTCAATACCCGTCGTGGCATATAGCCAGGGAGTAGTTGTTTTTGGTCCTCATGATCGTTCTCCAGAGGAGCCACTAGTAATTAGTGGTCTCTGGTACTTGGGTCAGAGCTTAGGCTCTTATTTCAGCTTAAAGATTAGCCTTTGTTTTGTATGCTTACCTGTTTCTAACCTTGCTAATAACCATCTCCTTAGGTTATTAAATTGTTCTTTAGAAAGTTTGTCTAGGTTATTGCTTAAGGCTAAAGAGGCAACAGCGCAAAATGTAGATCCACAATGGCTTTCAAGATCTGGACCTTGACCTATTCCTCCATCATAGGACTAAAAAGATTAGTTTATAACTTATCGAGGTAAAAATGTTCCATTTCCATCTAAGCAAAATTATGAGTATATAATATGCAGGGTGGCCATTTGAAAACGAAACAAACGAGTTAATTTTGGGCAGTCCAGGTCATTTAGGGATATACGCTTTTTTGATTTTAGGAGGAAACATTTTCTTGCCACTTTTACCCCTAAACTGCAACACTCTAGCAGGGGTAAGACACCCCCAAATTCTTAAATAGAAAGTGATACCTTATTTTAAAGGTCTCTTGACCCTGATTTCCACTGCCACATTCGAAGTCTCTGCTATTATTTCTGTTGATATGATAACTTGTCAAAATTTTGATTTTTAGTTTTTTAAAGTCTAATATTAAATTACCTGTTAAAGCAAGCTACTTTAAACTAAGGGAATATGATAGGGGTTTTTTTTTCCCAGGGAGCCGTCTGCATGTCCGGTGGCACTGCAGCCTGAAGGCTTATTGTACCAAACTCCCGTTTTATTGTACCCATTCCAGTACCCTAGTTCCTTGAAGAAGGCGGTATAGGTCTGCTGGGTGCGTACCATATGTTTCCGGGGGCACTCTAATATCCCCGAAGATTGCCTGTCTTTTGTGATCCAGTGCCTCACACTCTGACAGTATGTGGGATACTGTTTCGGTCTCTGCTCCACATAATCTGCAGTCCAGATCTCCGTTGTATAATCCCATTTTATTTAGGTGTTCTTTCACTGGAGCATGTCCGGTGAGGAAACCTGTGATCGTTCTTAGCTGATTCCTACCCATTTTGAGTAGTTCTTTAGCTCTTTTGTGCATGGTCCACTGATGGATATTTTCCCATGCATGTGTTGATGAAGCCTTTCCCAGTGCAGTCTTTGCTGGTCCTTTACCCAGTTTTGTACCGCACCCCGGAAGGTACTCTTTGGCACTCAAGGACTGGTTCTGGCCTGACGTATGTCGTGGCTTACCCCCTTCTAGCCAGTTCGTCTGCGTTTTCATTGCCTCGAATTCCGCAATGCCCTGGCACCCACTTCAACCTCGTGTTGTTGCGTTCCGCCAGTTCCCTGAGGTCCTCGAGGCATTCTAGTACCAGCCAAGACGATACCTTGGGATTAATTAGTGCACCAAGGGCTGCATGACTATCCGTAAGAATGTTGATTGTACAATTTGTGGGGGCCTTTGGTTGTGAATCCTGGCACATTGTAAGATCGCAAAAATTTCTGCTTGAAATACAGAGGCGTGGTTTCCCAGTGGAAAGGTCAAACGAGTGTTTCCCATCTCACTGTAGACACCTGCTCCTGACCCTTCTTCGGTTTTGGACCCGTCCGTATACCAGGTTTGACCTCGAAGAGAGAGTCTGATATTTTTATTTCCATGTGTCCTGATCTAACTTTTGTGTTGCTCAGGTTATTTTTCAGTCTGTATACCCCCATTCTCGCCTCCCCTTGTACCACTATATGCAGTGGCGGGAGGTCAAGTAGGGTCTCCAAGACCGCTGTTGGTGTACTTTTAATGCATCCCGCTATGCCAAGGCAGGCTAGTCTTTGCACCTTGCCCAGCCGAAGCATAGCCGTGTGCTGTCTGGTCTTGGTCCACCAAACAATGGATGCATATGTTATGGCTGGTTTCACCACAGTATTGTACAACCAGTGAACCATTTGTGGTCCTAGTCCCCACGTTTTGCCATATGTTTTGCGAGCCAGAATTAATGCTATTTCCGCTCTTTTGATTACTTTGTCCAAATGGTGGTTCCAGGTGAGTTTTGAGTCCAATATAACCCCCAAATACTTAACCTCCCCCATCATAGGTATTTCAGTGCCTTGAAGATTAAGAGGACCCAACCCCTCTGATAGGGGTTAAATGATCTTTAAAAACAGATATCAATTAATCTTTTGGCCCACAATTTAAGGATGAATCACACCCACGACAGAAAGATGAATTGATATCTTATCTTAAAGATGTTTAACTATCTTAGTTTAAAGTAGCTTAGCTCTTGCAAGTATTTTAATATTATACTTATAAAAAAGTAAAATAAAAAATTTGACTACTTTTCATATCAACGAAAATAACAGCAGAGACCTAAAACTTGTCAGTTCTAATCAGAGTCGAAAAACCTTCAAAAAAGTGTTACTCGACCCCTTATTAGGGAGTTATATACAGTTAGAATTTAAAAAAAAAAAAAAATCTAATACACATATATTTAAGAATACACACGGAAAATTTTATACCGGTGAATATTTTCGCAAATTTGAAAAGGCGTTTCAGAGTGCTTTTATGTGCTTTTCAAACCTCAAACGCGTTTTTCTGAAAATGGTGTTTTCAAAGTCGGTGACCAACATTACTCGAAAACGGTTAAACCGATTAGTTTCAAATCTTAACACAAGCTTCTTAAATATATTTTTAGTAATTAATTGAAGATTTTTTCCACCGATAAATATTATTTTTTTATAAACAACATAAGGCCGAAATTTTGGTCAAAAATAGTTTTTTTTTTTTTTGAGAAACAGGCATTTTGTTTAAAAATGTATTTTGCTTATTCTCTCGATTAATTACTAGATTTAACATAACTTTAACGACATCTGTTTGGTTTTTTTAATTTCAGAGGTCACCGCAAATCGTCTTTTTGAGAGAAGCTCCCGGAGATCAGCTGTAGCTCCTTTCCAAATAAATATTTTTACCAATATTAAGTCTTAAAATACAGTTAAAAGATACCTTAATATGTGTACAAATTTGTAGATCAATACATTCAAAAGTTTTCTCAGAAAAAATCTGAAATATTCGCTTTTTTTCGGTCTTCTAACTGTATATAACCTCTTAAGATTTTGGGGCGAGTCTCACCTCTGCTAGAGAATTGCAGTTCAAGGGGTAAAAGTGGTAAAAAAATGTTTCCCTCTAAAATTAAACATTGACATGACCAAGCCTTTTTCCTTAAACGACCTGGAGTGCCCAGTACTACTCACCCTCTTAAGTTTCGCACCATAGCTAGGAAACACCCAGTATAATATTAATTTTTTAGGGTTATATTCTTATTACCTAACACATAATACACTGATTGGCTAAAAAGAACCTTAAGTCTAGATTTTATAAAGAGTATGAGAATAAAAAAAAGAATTAAGAGCAGGGGCGGTTGGTGCATAAGAGCTGCAGTGCTGCAGAACCACCAGAATTTTAAGCTGCTTGGTATTTTTTCATAACATTCAATTCATCATTTTACAATTAAAATATTAAATATCCATTAAAACAAAACTAAAATAACCAGTGTCCGGCCGAGAACTAACCAGAACATACGCATCTTCACCTTGTGACGACGCATCATAGATTACTGCGCAGTGGACCATCTTAAATAATACTCAGTCTCTCGCGACGTTATTGCATTGACTAAACTGAGCGACTCTTTTCGGTGCGCCGCACGATTGTTTTAATTTTCTCTATGCCGAATGCACTTGTCGTTGGGCAAAATTCGGCTGCTAAAACACGTAAATTTTAGTTATTGTTGTGCGGCATTCACGGTAGCACTTTACAGGTTATTTAGACATTTTTTATATCGCGCGTGTGGAAGTCGACAAGTATATATTTTTTATTCGTATTTGGTTGTGTGTTTAGTGTTTATAGACAATGGATGTGGTGCATAATTTAGTGAACGTTAAATGATTTTTTAAATATTCATATGTAGAGAAACTTGAACTAAAAACTAGTGGTAGACCGTTACCGGACATCGTGATTGAAGTAACCTGTGTTAGCAGAGGAAAACCTTATACAATAACAATAGCGTAAGTTTCTAATAATTTTATTTCCGTAAATATTTTTTGTTCTCATTTTCGTTAAAACCCAGTCCTTTAATTATTGCTGCCTGCTTGCTAAATTGCCTACATAAAGATGAAACCTGATAACTGAATATCGACTTAGAATTAATTTCGATAAAATGGTGAATGCGCCGCGAATATTTTATTCAATTTATTTCAGTAATTTAATTGCAGAACACCTATAATACAGAGTGGCCCACCATATTCGACACGGTCTGTAGCTGGATAACCATGGGGTTTTTAAAAAAGTAAATACTGGAACATATACAGGTCGGATAAGACCACACTATAAAATTATTTTAGTCTATACAGGGTGTCTCAAAAGTGTGACGTATCAAAGTTATATTTTTTAAATAGAACACTCTATATTTTATGACGGTTTTAGATTCTACTTTAAAAAATAACTCAAGTTTGTTTATAGTACTAAGTGTCTAATTTTATTCGTTTTTGTGATATTTGGTTTTTTGAAAAATGCAGAGGTAAAATTAAATTGATTTTACTTTAACACTTTTAACACTTTAAACTTTAAAATGTGTAACAAGATTAGAAAACGTCTGCCATATCATACGTAGGTCAAATCAAGATCAAATATTGTATAGGGTGATCAAAAATAATTTCAATTTTTCAGAAAATCAAATAGCCATATCTCTCTTATCTTAAATGGAACACCCTGTATTTTTTACGTCACATGATGACAAATAAAATACTCTTTCAAATGGTGTATAGGTTGCCTATACCTATCTTTTGTGATTTTTAGTAAAATCTGTTTTTACAAATTTTTAGTCCAAATGTGTATTTAAATTAAAGTTGGCTGTGACATAGCAGCCATTTATATTTTCTTAAGAAAATAACAACGACCATTTATTGATTACTAGTGTTTTAGCCAGTTTAAAAGAAATTTCAATGATTTTAAATAAAAACCCTTCTTCTACAACAACAAGATGATATAATACTGGTAGAATGTGAAAAAAATGTTTTTTTTTTCTAGAGTTAATCCTGAAAAATATTCCAGGAGAAACCATCTGATAACCTTAATGGTTGCTTTAAAAAATTTGACACAGTGATTGTGGATAATGAAAGAAACGAGTTACAGGTCACAGAACGTCGTCATAACTGACCCGAGGCGTTAGTAGGATTGTTTAAAAACACAAGTTTTATCAGTACCACATTCAGCTGTAATAAGTGTTATTGGAAGTAGCATTATAAGCAACTAATGATTTTTTTTTCTGTGAATTTTAAAAATAGTGGCAGATAATACAAATTTTTTTAATTTTGTGCTCTTTTCCAACAAATTTACATTTTGCAATAATGGCTTAGTAAATAGGCATAGGTATATGCCTATTTACATTTAATATACATACAGCCTACTTACATTTAAATGGACAGCCTACTTACATTTAAATGGACATTTGGAATAAAAATATGTTAAA
Organism: Listronotus bonariensis; assembly: GCA_014170235.1. Classification (NCBI taxonomy): domain Eukaryota; kingdom Metazoa; phylum Arthropoda; class Insecta; order Coleoptera; family Curculionidae; genus Listronotus; species Listronotus bonariensis. Next base: position 28,731 of record JACEGR010005387.1, read on the forward strand.
ACGGAATTTACTTAAAAGAATAAAAGATTGGTATAGGCAATCTACCATTTGAAAGAGCATTTGGTTTCATCATGTGGTGTAAAAAATACAGGATGTTCCATTTAAAATAAGAGAGATATTGCTATTTGACTTTATAAAAAATTGAAATTATTTTTTGATCACCCTGTATAATCTATGATCTTGATATGACCTACGTATGATAAGGCAGACTTTTCCTAATCTTGTAACAAATTTTAAAGTTTAAGGAGTTTATATTGTTAAAATAAAATTAATTTAATTGCACCCCTGTATTTTTCAAAAAATCAAATACCACAAAAACGAATAAAATTAGACACTTGGTACTATTAACAAACTTAAATTATTATTTATGTAGAATCTAAAACCGTCATAAAATATAGGGTGTTCCATTTAAAAAAATATAACTTTGATTCATCACACATTTTTGAGACATCCTGTATAGAGTAAAATAATTTTATACTGTGGCCTTATCCGACCTGTATACGTTTCAGTAATTACTTTTTTAAAACCCCATGGTTATCCAGCTACAGACCGTGGCGAATATGGTGGGCCACCCTGTATTTTGCCACGAGCCGCCACTTATTAAGAGCATTTTTTAAAAGGAAAGACTGAGTCATATTTTATTGTTTTTAACGGTTACGTAATGTGCAACTTACTATGCTTTTTAGTATAAAGTCAAGCATTTTTTCAACATCAATGCCACTCCAGTCATTTAATATGTAAGATATACTAGCCGCGCAAAATACAAATCTCATGTCATTTTCAGCCCCTTCCAAAGTTCCTTTAAACGAACCATCTTCTAATTGTAATGGTTTTAAACCTAAAATGAAAAAATGAATTTGTTCTATTCTATAAGCTCTTCTTACTAAATTACTTGATTTAATCGTTCTTGTTCCAAGAATAATAGAGACATTTTGCACCCCTTATTTCGCAATTCCGTTGTGGTTAACGTTATTCTGAGACTGCGCAGTAACGCAAACATGATCCGTTATCGTTATTAACCATACCGGACTCCTTTAATTACGGATGAATACCAAAGAGCTTATCGTTATCGTTATCGTTATTGTTAAACTGCGTGGTTGCCGGATTGTAGAAATTTTAATATCAATTATTTAAAAGGTTAAAATTTAATTAAATTATCATTTATACAAAGGCTCTAATTAGCGAAAAATCTATAGCAGTAATAAAAATCAAATAGTGTTAAGAAATTCAAACGGACTTGCACTTTTACGGATATTCTAAATCAGTAATTAATTTAGATGTTACAATCTGGCGCACTTGCTTTTTATTCTACTACCAAACTTAACCTTACTTTGTGTGTTTTGCTTATACTGTATTGTTTGCATCTACTTTAAAAAACGAAATCAACAGAAGTGTTTGCATATATTTAAATATCAATTTATATCTTATGAAGAATAAAAGTAAATACTGATTTTTCGTTAACTTTAAAATCGGTGAACCACAGGCAAAAATAAGGTTATGTGTCGAAAGCGCAGACGCAAGATAAATTTCTTAAAAGCGGCTGCAAAATCTCTGTCTTAAACTGCTGCCGTAATCGTTATGTTTAATAACGATAACCATAAGGAGGCCAAAAAACGTCTGTTATTTTAAGAGGTGCAAAATGTCTCTAATGTTTAACAAAATTTTACAGGTTTTGCAGACGTTCAGTTAATAGCTAGTATCAAGAAAAACACTTGCTTTCTCATTATGTCAATGATTACTAATTAATCAATTATTGTGAAGATTTCTTGTTTTCATTTTTAATAATAAAACCTAAATTTATTTTGTTTTTCAAATATACAGGGTGGCAATTTAAAAGGTACCACCCTTAATATGTCAGCCCCTATGGAAAGTCTAAAAAAATGCAAAAACAGCTAAAGTTTGTTTTTGCAATAGATTTCTCGAAAAGTAAGCTTTGAAACATTTTGAAAATTTGGTAACATTATAAAGTCAGTGGGGGACATACAACTAAAATATTTTGACAGCTCTACCACTTCCGGTTATACCGGAAGTTAATGTCAACATCCTTATTTTAAATGGAACACCCTATATATTAATTATTTTTTAGATTCTGCTTAAAATTCTAAACATAATTTATGTATAATGTTCTATACCTAAGTCCAGCCGTTTTTGACTTATTTTTAATTTTATGTCAAAAATGACGTTTGCAACCCATTACATAACCATTAATCTCTGAACAAAAGCCTTTAATATAAGTTGGGGTTGGGTTTCTCGTAGAGAAAGAACTACTTTGGCAGACTGTCATGATATTTTCCCATTTAATAAATACAGAGTGGTCAAAAATAATCGTTAAAAATAATTACGACAAAAACTTTAAAAGTCCATTTTTTAAAATGAAACCCCCTATCTTTTTTACCTCATCGTATTCAGCATCAAAAATAGCGATAAGTTTGTATAGGGATGTCTATTTCAAAAATTTACAGTTTCAAAATAGTAACAATTTAATATTTATCTTACATTCCACAACAGATAGACAATCCGCTTCCGATGCCACAAATTTGGCCTATCGAACGCCGGCTGGCAGGCGTAAAGCTTATAGCGTTTATAGTTTATGTGCTCTCAGATCATTCGAAAAAGGATCTATGAGGTCACAAATCCAATTAAGATCGCTCTATATCTCAAAGGCAACAACGGATTCCACATACGCAAATCGCTTTCGTTTTTTACCAAAAATTTAGGGTTATAATTTCTCTCCTCCAGGAAATTTTACGGATCGACTTAGAGCGCGCTTGTGGCTGCTCCGGTTGTATCGGCAGCATCGATCTCCGGAGTTAAGCAGTGAAGTGAAGAGAGCCATTTTATATCAACCGAGAGCGGTAAACCGAAAACGCTATTATTTTATCTCTCTCTCTCTATATTTTTTTCTTGGTTTTGGTCCCTTCAGGTCCAATCCACCACTCTCCCCTTCCGGACTATGCTTTCCAGGGCTTCGTCGGCGGAAAATCTGGATTATCGAGCTCGTAGCTCCCAGAAATTCCAAAAAGAAAACAAAAATAATTCTACAATCGATGCAATGCATAAATTGTCGGCTGTCAAACCAAGACCTGCTACTGGTGTTACGTATAACCTTCACTTTCACTACTGACAGTTCCCATGGCACGCCCATCTATTTCTCGCCATTTGAGAAATACCTCGTGTTCACCACCAAACAGGATACCATCAGCTATAGGAATGTTAAAGCAAAAAGGAAAAATTCCCTACTGTCTCGGTGTATAATACAAAATATTTTACTCCTTTAAAGACAGTTAAAGAAAACGTCCTGCTTTTCTATGCTATCCACCACGACTCTCTCCCAGACCGGTTTCGCCTGCCTTACAGGAACTCCTCAGTGAGGCTGTATCGAGTCGTGGTGAATAGAATAGGAAACCAGCGTCCTCTTATTAGACAAGTTTCCGATTTCAGTAGGGCATCAACGGCAGGATTTAATATCCTACCGCTGGACAACGAAACTTGTCTAATAAGAGGACGCTGGTTTTCTATGCTATTCACCACGACTTGATACAGCCTCACTGAGGAGTTCCTGTAAGGCAGGCGAAACCGGTCTGGGAGAGAGAGTGGTGGATAGCATAGAAAGCAGGACGTCTTTTAACTGTCTTTAAAGAGAGTAAAATATTTAGCTTATAGGAATCTTCACTCACAGCGCTTAGATCCAGAAGAAAGACGCCGCCAATTTAGCGTGAATCTTTCCTTGATCCCCGAAGGTAAAAAACGTTCGTACGGCACCTCTAACCGCCACTCCGGGAAAAACTTTGTTGTCCTCTACGCACGTCCGCACTGTCCGGAGGTCAAACAAACAGTTCTATTAGTTTATATACTTACAAAATGTAATTTGTGGAACGTGCTCTAATTGGTTAACTTTGAATGTGTCCTTCAAAATTGACCAATTAGAAGACTTTCCGCAATTCACAAATCACTATTCTTCAGCCTATGAACTAACCTCTATGCGAGTCAGCCGAGCGTTCGATAGGCCAAATTTGCAGCCTTGGAAGCAAAATCTGTCCGTGTAGCGAATGTTTATCTGTGATTCTACCTCTAAACATAAAAAATTAAGATTGTTTATAGTTTATCTTACTTTTAATAATTTCCTTTCGATTTACTCTGCTTAAATCATCTCCTAAAATTAATAAGGTCAAGAGACAAGAGTAGGTGTTTGCTATGTGACCCCACTTATATGGAGTGTTCTCTCCTTTAAATTCTTTGGTGTTTAGTGTTGTGGAGCCTTGAAATCCACTTACCAAGTCTAAAATTAATTTTAAAAAATAATTATACTATTGACAATGAATGAAATGTGCTGCTTCATTTATAGCCAGAAATAAAAATCTTGAGAAAATCTGCAAAAACTGTTTTATTTACAACCTGAAAATGACTAAAAGTAACTAGCCAAATATAAAGTAGGAAAGTTGCTGTAGCAGTTTTTGGCCAAAATAAATAAGACATTTTCTGTTTTGTTGTTTTTAAATAAAACAGTTTTTGCAGCTTCTTTCAAGATTTTTATTTCTGGACATGTGGGGTTTCACAAGTAGGGATTAATTTGTGCTTAAAGCCAAATAGGGTAGTTTGTGTCTAAATAAATAAAGTAGGAAAGTTGCTGTAAAGTTTTTGGCCAAAATAAAAAGACATTTTCTGTTTTGTTGTTTTTAAATAAAACAGTTTTTGCAGCTTCTTTCAAGATTTTTATTTCTGGACATGTGGGGTTTCTACAAGTGATTAATTTGTGCTTAAAGCCAAATAGGGTAGTTTGTGTCTAAATAAATAAAGTAGGAAAGTTGCTGTAAAGTTTTTGGCCAAAATAAAAAGACATTTTCTGTTTTGTTGTTTTTAAATAAAACAGTTTTTGCAGCTTCTTTCAAGATTTTTATTTCTGGACATGTGGGGTTTCACAAGTGATTAATTTGTGCTTAAAGCCAAATAGGGTAGTTTGTGTCTAAATAAATAAAGTAGGAAAGTTGCTGTAAAGTTTTTGGCCAAAATAAAAAAGACATTTTCTGTTTTGTTGTTTTTAAATAAAACAGTTTTTGCAGCTTCTTTCAAGATTTTTATTTCTGGACATGTGGGGTTTCACAAGTGATTAATTTGTGCTTAAAGCCAAATAGGGTAGTTTGTGTCTAAATAAATAAAGTAGGAAAGTTGCTGTAAAGTTTTTGGCCAAAATAAAAAAGACATTTTCTGTTTTGTTGTTTTTAAATAAAACAGTTTTTGCAGCTTCTTTCAAGATTTTTATTTCTGGACATGTGGGGTTTCACAAGTGATTAATTTGTGCTTAAAGCCAAATAGGGTAGTTTGTGTCTAAATAAATAAAGTAGGAAAGTTGCTGTAAAGTTTTTGGCCAAAATAAAAAAGACATTTTCTGTTTTGTTGTTTTTAAATAAAACAGTTTTTGCAGCTTCTTTCAAGATTTTTATTTCTGGACATGTGGGGTTTCACAAGTGATTAATTTGTGCTTAAAGCCAAATAGGGTAGTTTGTGTCTAAATAAATAAAGTAGGAAAGTTGCTGTAAAGTTTTTGGCCAAAATAAAAAAGACATTTTCTGTTTTGTTGTTTTTAAATAAAACAGTTTTTGCAGCTTCTTTCAAGATTTTTATTTCTGGACATGTGGGGTTTCACAAGTGATTAATTTGTGCTTAAAGCCAAATAGGGTAGTTTGTGTCTAAATAAATAAAGTAGGAAAGTTGCTGTAAAGTTTTTGGCCAAAATAAAAAAGACATTTTCTGTTTTGTTGTTTTTAAATAAAACAGTTTTTGCAGCTTCTTTCAAGATTTTTATTTCTGGACATGTGGGGTTTCACAAGTGATTAATTTGTGCTTAAAGCCAAATAGGGTAGTTTGTGTCTAAATAAATAAAGTAGGAAAGTTGCTGTAAAGTTTTTGGCCAAAATAAAAAGACATTTTCTGTTTTGTTGTTTTTAAATAAAACAGTTTTTGCAGCTTCTTTCAAGATTTTTATTTCTGGACATGTGGGGTTTCACAAGTGATTAATTTGTGCTTAAAGCCAAATAGGGTAGTTTGTGTCTAAATAAATAAAGTAGGAAAGTTGCTGTAAAGTTTTTGGCCAAAATAAAAAGACATTTTCTGTTTTGTTGTTTTTAAATAAAACAGTTTTTGCAGCTTCTTTCAAGATTTTTATTTCTGGACATGTGGGGTTTCACAAGTGATTAATTTGTGCTTAAAGCCAAATAGGGTAGTTTGTGTCTAAATAAATAAAGTAGGAAAGTTGCTGTAAAGTTTTTGGCCAAAATAAAAAGACATTTTCTGTTTTGTTGTTTTTAAATAAAACAGTTTTTGCAGCTTCTTTCAAGATTTTTATTTCTGGACATGTGGGGTTTCACAAGTGATTAATTTGTGCTTAAAGCCAAATAGGGTAGTTTGTGTCTAAATAAATAAAGTAGGAAAGTTGCTGTAAAGTTTTTGGCCAAAATAAAAAGACATTTTCTGTTTTGTTGTTTTTAAATAAAACAGTTTTTGCAGCTTCTTTCAAGATTTTTATTTCTGGACATGTGGGGTTTCACAAGTGATTAATTTGTGCTTAAAGCCAAATAGGGTAGTTTGTGTCTAAATAAATAAAGTAGGAAAGTTGCTGTAAAGTTTTTGGCCAAAATAAAAAAGACATTTTCTGTTTTGTTGTTTTTAAATAAAACAGTTTTTGCAGCTTCTTTCAAGATTTTTATTTCTGGACATGTGGGGTTTCACAAGTGATTAATTTGTGCTTAAAGCCAAATAGGGTAGTTTGTGTCTAAATAAATAAAGTAGGAAAGTTGCTGTAAAGTTTTTGGCCAAAATAAAAAGACATTTTCTGTTTTGTTGTTTTTAAATAAAACAGTTTTTGCAGCTTCTTTCAAGATTTTTATTTCTGGACATGTGGGGTTTCACAAGTGATTAATTTGTGCTTAAAGCCAAATAGGGTAGTTTGTGTCTAAATTAATAAATTTCTATTCTTTTTAATATCCCTTCAAAATATCTTGCTATAACTGAGAGCAAAGAAAATAGAGATATGTATTGTTGTCTTAAATAAAGTTAGTTATACTTGCTGTAAGAAAAAAAAGTAAGATACCAATAAATACCTTTTGGATTTTCAACTTGAAGGCTGTAGAGCCACTCTATCATTTGTTCTTTTCTTTCTTGTGATATTGTTTCTACTTCATTTAGTATATCTAGTCCAGCCACACAAAAATACATTAATACTGATCTGAAACATCAACAAAAATGTATTCTTAAAATTTTTTTGTCAAGGGTATACATTATACATTTACCATTTTTTTACAATATAAAATGAACTTATTAAAATGTTGCTGTTATTTTTATTTTTTTTTATATAACATTTTTGTGTCTCTTTAAGTTTTTATATCTAAAATATGAGAAGCAATGAGAATATTCTTTAAAACTTTAAAATAAATGTAAAATAAGCACAATAGTCAACAATTATATATAAATATTGTTCAATATTTGTGTACTTGTATACATAACGACGCCATAGACTATTGCGATGTGCATGATTGAAAGTAATGCTCTCACAATTTAATCATATCTGTACATATACAGGGAGGCCCACCATATTCGACACGGTCTGTAGCTGGATAACCATGGGGTTTTTAAAAAAGTAAATACTGAAACATATACAGGTCGGATAAGGCCACAGCATAAAATTATTTTACTCTATACAGGGTGTCTCAAAAAAGTGTGACGTATCAAAGTTATATTTTTTAAATGAAACACCCTATATTTTATGATGGTTTTAGATTCTACATAAAAAATAATTTAAGTTTGTTAATAGTATCAAGCGTCTAATTTTATTCGTTTTTGTGATATTTGATTTTTTTTTCAAAATGCAGGGGTGCAATTAAATTAATTTTATTTTAACAATATAAACTCCCTAAACTTTAAAATTTGTTAAAAGATTAGGAAAAGTCTGCGTTATCATACGTAGGTCATATCAAGATTATAGATTATACAGGGTGATCAAAAAATAATTTAAATTTTTTAGAATGTCAAATAGCAATATCTCTCTTATTTTAAATGGAACACCCTGTATTTTTTACACCACATGATGACAAATCAAATACTCTGTCAAATGGTGTATAGGTTGCCTATACCTATCTCCACATTTTGAGGAAATTCCGTTTTAACATATTTTTATTTCAAATGTCTATTTAAATTTAAGTAGGCTGTGATATTATAGCTATGCCTATTTACGAAGCCGTTATTGCAAAATGTAAATTTGTTGGAAAAAAGCACAAAATTAAAAGATTTTGTATTATCTGCCACTATTTTTAAAATTCACAGAAAAAAATCATTAGTTGCTTATAATGCTACTTCCAACAACACTTATTTCAGCTGAATGTGGTAATGATAAAACTTGTGTTTTTCAATATTCCTAATAACGCCTCTGGTCCGTGATGACGACATTCTGTGACTTATAACTAGTTTCTTCCATTATCCATAATAACTGTGTCAAATTTTTAAAAGCAACTATTAAGGTTATTAGATGGTTTCCCTTGAAATATTTTTAAGGATTAACTCTAGACTAAAGTAAACCATTTTTTTCACATCCTACCAGTGTTATATTATCTTGTTGTTGTAGAAGAAGGGTTTTTATTTAAAATCATTGAAATTTCTTTTTAAACTAACTAAAACACTAGTAATCAATAAATGGTCGTTGTTATTTCCTTAAGAAAAATATTAATGGCTGCTATGTCACAGCCAACTTTAATTTAAATAAACATTTGGACTAAAAATTTGTAAAAACAGATTTTACTAAAAAAGCACAAAAGATAGGTATAGGCAACGTAAAATAATACAGGGTGTTCCATTTAAAATAAGAGAGATACGGCTATTTGATTTTCTGAAAAATGGAAATTATTTTTTGATCACCCTGTACAATATTTGATCTTGGTATGACCTACGTATGATATGGCAGACATTTTCTTATCTTGTTACACATTGTAAAGTTTAAAGTGTTAAAGTACAATTAATTTAATTTTACCTCAGCAAATTTTAAAGTTTAGGGAGTTTATATTGTTAAAATAAAATTAATTTAATTGCACCCCTGCATTTTGAAAAAAATCAAATATCACAAAAACGAATAAAATTAGACACTTAGTACTATAAACAAACTTGAGTTATTTTTTAAAGTAGAATCTAAAACCGTCATAAAATATAGGGTGTTCCATTTAAAAAAATATAACTTTGATACGTCGCACTTTTTTGAGACACCCTGTATAGACTAAAATAATTTTATACTGTGGTCTTATCCGACCAGTATATGTTCCAGTATTTACTTTTTTAAAACCCCATGGTTATCCAGCTACAGACCGTGTTGAATACGGTGGGCCACCCTGTATGTAAGAATATTATATAAATTTAAGAAACATATTGTATTGACGTGTCCTATGTTCCTGTGGAATAATTATGGGATAAATAAAAACTTATCTATCTACCTAACTTATCTATCCTATCAGCATAAAAATACAAATTCGGGATTAACCAGAAATTCAAATGAAAACCATTACATTAGCCTTAAATTTAAACTTAACACTTATTTCTAAATCTTTTTTGTTAATTATATCCTGTATCTGAACCTAATAGTTTTTAAAATATTTATAGTAAAACGCTAGGCTGTCTCGAAAATACCGAAAAAAATATATTTTGTAACATTTCACTATTAATATTCTAATAACTATTAATAGCTTTAGATATAAGATTTAATTAATAAAAAAGAGTGAGAAATATGTGTTAAGTTTAAATTTAGTGCTAAGGAAATTGTATTTTTATGGTGATAGGAGTTTTATAAAATATATGTAAAAAATCGCATTAGCACTCTTCTACTATCATTTGTTATTTAATAAATCGATAAAAATGGCTGTTAACAAGACATTTTCGAACGCCATTTTTTCAAAAAATAATTAAGATAGATATAGCATGTTGTTCTTATTTAATTTGAGCCTACAAACTAACACATTCCCAGATGAATGGAAAAAAGCTAGGATATGTCCAATATTCAAAAAAGGTGATAAGTCAGATATAAGTAGCTACCGTCCAATTGCAGTGCTGTCTACACCGGCCAAGGCGTTCGAATCAGTTATTTTTAAGTATATATATTTGTCGGTCCAACATGGTATTGCAATTCTTCAACATGGTTTTATAAGGGAAAAGTCGACTGTGAGCAATTTAATGGCAATAACCCAGTATGTCTCGGATGTTTTAAATACACGTGGCCAGGTAGATGTTGTCTATACAGATTTTGAAAAAGCATTTGACAAGGTATCTTTTACGATCTTAATTGATAAATTGGATAAAGAATTTGGTTTTCATCCTAACTTAATTAAATTTTTAGAATCATATCTCCATAATCGCCAGCACAATGTGTTTATAAAGGGTTACAAGTCGAATACATTTAAACCGACGTCAGGCATACCACAGGGATCCAATCTTGGCCCTCTGTTATTTCTTCTGTACATAAATAGTGTCACTACAGTGGTAAAAAATGTCTCTTGCTTGCTTTTTGCTGACGACCTAAAAATCTATTATGAGATAAAAAATTATGAAGACTGCAATAAACTACAGGCAGATATAGACAACATTTCCGATTGGTCCTTAGACAATAAGCTTTATTTTAATATAAGAAAATGTGTGGTTCTTACATATACAAGAAAATTAACACCAATAATTTTTCCATACACTGTTCAGGGCTCTCCTCTATCTAGAGTGTCACAAATAAAGGATCTGGGTGTAATTTTTGATTCAAAGTTAAACTTTAATTTACATATTGCTGATGTGGCGGGTAGAGCTTGCAGGATGTATGGTTTTATTGTGCGAAATACAAGAGATTTTAGAAGTTCTGAGTGTTTAAGACAATTGTATACATCTTATGTAAGAAGCATTTTGGAATACGCGAGTATAATTTGGTGTCCTTATTATGAATGTCACAAATATTCTCTTGAAAGGATACAAAATAAAATGACCCGATACATTTACTCTAGAGAAGTGGGCATTTATGATTTTACTATACCATCATCCTCCCTTTGTGACAAATATCATTTGGAATCCTTAGACAAACGCAGACAGATATCTTGCATGCTCTACTTGCATAAGACAGTAAATGGACTTTTTAATGATACGACATTTTTAACAAATCTCACTTTTAATACACCCATTTACAATACTAGAAATCCAGTAACTTTTTATATGCCTAGTGTAGCCAATAACAATAGTCAGTTAGGATCTCCATTGTACAATATATGTAGAATCTATAATAAAATCCAAAATAGTGTAGATGTATTTAGTGATAGTTATAACAGATTTAAGATATACTGTGATTTTCTGTTGTTTTGATTGTTTAATAACTTTTAGCTTCTGTTTTTTTTCTACTTTTTGTACTTAGTAATAGGATTCATTCATGTAATAAATCTGTTAAGTGCAATAAATAAATAAATAAATAAATAAATGTGCTACATGTATTTGCTTAGAATGTCTTGTTGAATTGATTTTTAGAAAAATATATAGGGTGTTCCATTCAAATTGCAAAGTTGAGAGCACTTCCAGTTAAACCCGATGTGCCCTATATCTTCTGAAACATCAGAAATATTTATTCTTTTCAACAATACATCTAATCAAAATTTCAAAATCATGTAACACTTCTCAAAAAAACGTCAGGATTGCTAGTAATCTCGTGGGCAACCGGTATACATACAGGGTGATCATTTTTAAGTCTGCACTATTACTAACTTCTTTATTATTGGTGATACGAAGTTGGCTAAATTAGTAAAGTAGAAGTATTTTTTCCACTGTTTAACGTGCTGCCAACAAAAAAGAATTGAAGGTAATAGTTCGATATAACGGTTTTCGCTATTATAAGAGATTTTTGAAAAATTCTTTTTAGGGCGTTTCTATAGGTCGATTATGACACAAATCTGTGTGCGCGTTTTCCAAATTCCATTTCTATAATTTATTATTAATTAAAACATATTTACGGGACGGTGGAGTGAACAGGGGTGCTGGGTGGGGACGAAACAGTAGAAATCCTACATTAAACGCCCAAAAAAGTATTTCACAGTACACACCCCACTTTCTGTTTACAAAAATGTCCAAAACATTGTTTAAAAAAAATAAAAATAAATAATAGTACAACAATCCCGCCATGGCTGTCACTGCATAAAAAGAAGAGTTTGCAATAGAACTGTAAATGTCTTGCGATGTTGCCAAATAAAGTGAGAAAGTGTCAATAGCTTAAAAAAAGGAAGATACAGGACAAAATTCATATGAAAAATTAAGTTATTCCTTCTTCCTATTATAATTTGTGGGGAAAAAAAGAAAATACCTAAACATAAAGAAGGAGACATTTCTACAAAAATACCATTGTTTCTCATGGAAATGGTGGATAATGCCCGAAATAGGCTTGGTGTTAATTCTTCATAAGAAGTTTGGCAACGCTGCTTCTATCAAGACCATCATTTTTATAATGACGAACTTTATGTTATCAGCTGACCAAAATGAATTTTCCTTCTTTAATTAATGGCGGACGAGATATCTCATATGTGTGGGAAAGTTTTTCGAAAAATTTAATACTTTTCAAAATTAATTTCCATTTTTCATGTGCCCCGAATTGAACATTGGGTTTTCAATTTATTGGAAAAAATGGAAGACCCTGAATATTAAATTACCATTCAAAAGATTTATTAAAGAGCTTTAAAAGACATTCTTATGTCCTTTATCCAATTTTTAATAGTTTCGGAAATATGGCCATCCTCAGAATTCGATAGTAAACTAGCATTTTTAAATAAACACCCCGTATATTGCATTGCCATTAAATAGATATTTTAAAGATCTTTAGGAAAATACCACATTTGATATGTCTATCTCTTATAGTTTTGGAAATATGGCCATTCAAATCTAAAAAATAAAAATATTAATATTCATGTACAATACAATGATTTTATTACCTATTAGTGTCCATATTTGCTAAAAATGAAGGTATTTTATGATTCAAAAACCTATTAAGGTACTTTCTATGCAGTTCTCTTTCAAAAGAACATGTTGGTGGGCCGCCCATCTTATAAAAACCTACAAGAAAACCATATAATAATAACAAACTTATATAAACAAGTTTTTAACGAAAAGTACTCGAAATGTAAAACGAAGCACACAAAAATCCAGAGATAAAGAGCCCCACCTTTTATTTTCAGTGACTTCGGAAAAAGTAAGGTTAAATGTGTTTACAAATATTTGTGCTTTACAGTTTAAAAAGTCTTATATCATTTATATTTAAAGACATTAAAAATATATTTTCTAATAATAAAAATTAACTAAAAAACTTGGCAAAATAAATTAAATTTCTTTTAGCAAAACACAAGAGAAACGTTATCTAAACTAATTTCCCCCATTCGCCATTTCGCCCCTCATTTTTTGACATAGAAAAAAAGAAAAAAGAGATATCGCTTATGCTCTTTGAGCTTACAACTACTAGAGTCTAGAGGCAGTCTTGCCGCTTAGCCGTGCTGAGATAGATAACAATGGGTCTCATTATACCTTTCTCTCTTGTTCGTAGAGAAGAAAGTATTGGTTATAGTGTTTCTAACAGGGACAATATATAGTAGTTTTAATTATTCTCTATGGTTTTTAATATGCTCTTGAGAATAAACCGTTGCTGATATATTTCGGCCATTGTTTGTTCTAAGAATTTGAAGAAATGTCAAAACTGAAAACCCTAACCACAGTTATTACTTTGTGTTGTGCCACTAACCTCAAAACAATGTTTTAAATTCGTGTGTAGTACCTACCAAATATTTTTTTAGATAAAAAACTATGAAATACTTTAATTATATATTTACCTATTAAGCATAAAAATTATAAAATTAGGTGTTAATTAAATAATGAAATATGCAGTTTTACAATAAGAAGTTATTTTCGGTAATATTTTTATTTTGTTATATAGAATACGTTGGAAGTTGGGGACTCTTTAGTGTTCTAGATACGGTCAAGAGTCTTAATCCATATTGCTATTTTAAAGAATGCTGTAATGACGACTGGATAAAATTTAATAAAGGCCGTAAGTAAACTGAAAATTTAATTTATTCAAATAGTATTATGATAACCTACCCATAATCTTACTAAATACTAATCATTCATGTTGTGCCAGCTCAATAGTATTAAATTGTCTGGTAATTTTCTAGAAAATGGGAGCAACTCCGATTTTGACGAAATTTGGAATACGGGGGTTTTTGGGGCGCTGATCATGAATCTGAAAGAATTATTTGGCGGAAACGTTTCGTTCTCGAGATATCCATCATCAAAGTTCAAATTTGAACTAAGCTTATTTTCACTATATTCCCCCTTCTTTTGCACACAATTCTTGATTTAAACCTAATGTGTCACACAATATTTGATTTTCACCTTTTAAAACCCCGTTTTCTACGTTTTTACATTATTTTTGCATTAAACTGCATAGCTATACTTTGAATCATTTTAATCCCAGTTTGCCATGAAGCCCTATGTATATGTATGGTTGCCGGATTATCAAAGAAAAGCCACGCAATTTAATTCAAAAATAATGTAAAAACGTAGAAAACGGGGTTTAAAAGGTGAAAATCAAATATTGTGTGACACTTTAGCTTTAAATCAAGAATTGTGTGCAAAGAAGGGAATTTAGTGAAAATAAGGTTAGTTCAAATATCAACTTTGATGATGGATATCTCGAGAACGAAACGTTTCCGCCAAATAATGCTTTCAGATTCGTGATCAGCGCCCCAAACCCCGCATCCCAAATTTCGTCAAAATCGGAGTTGCTCCCATTTTCTAGAAAATTACCAATTGTCTTTCAATGTGTTGAACACTAGTAGGTAGAGATTAGACAAGGAATGTCTGCTTATAAACATTCAGGGTAAGATGAATAATCAGGCTTGCTTTGTTGTTGCTTTATATATACATACATACCTGCTTTTGATGCATTGGTAAAAATTCCGTATTGAATGTTCCGAAGTGGCACAACGTGTATATATGTTACTATTAAGCAGCTAGGGACTGAAAAAGCTATATATGTTTGTTCCATTTTTAATTCAGTTAAAGAAAAAAAAAACTCTAATAAGTAGGTGGCCAACTGAAGCCAGAATACCCTCTACAAAATCATAAATACATCTTTAGGTGAATATTAATAATTTTTGGATATATTTTCCTTGTAAAACTAACATAAAATTATGAAGAATAAAAATGTACCTAATTTAGTAAGGACTAATTTTTATTTTTTATTTATTTGTTGTATTAAAATTGTTTCTTTTGATTTTTAGGGCTTCTGAGAAATCTAACAGATCGAGTCTATGGACAACCTTTATTAGAAACAGCTGTTAATGCCTTATCATCTCATTTTAATCCATATTTCCCACCGAAAAAGGCATTAACTTTAAGTTTTCATGGAATGACAGGCACTGGGAAAAATTATGTTTCAAAATTTATAGCAGAGAGTTTGTTTAAGGAGGGCTTAAAAAGCAAATATGTACATCAGTTTATTGGAAGAATGCATTTTTCTGAAGCAAGTAAAATAAGAGAGTACCAGGTAGGTGAATATAATTTTTGTTATTGAACCACAGGTTGTAATTTAATTGATTGCTAAAAAACAGGGTATGATTCCTTAGCTTATTTTAGGAAGAAAAGTTCATATAGGTAAACATATGTCCTAAACCTCTTAACTTTTGAGATACAGAGTGTTAAAATTAAAAAAAAAAAAAAATCTATTCTATCTCTTTGTGAATCATATTTTTTACAAGCAAATTTTTTATGAGGAATGACTTTTTTTTCAAAAAATGAAATTTTTTGTTCGTTTATCCTCTTGTTAACCCCATCTGTGGACAGTCTGTAGTTACTTACAAGGTATTTTCTCAATATAAAATGACTAGATTATACAGGGTGTTTCACAACTTATCCGACAAACTTTAAGGTCCAATTCTACAATAAATAATTAATAGTTTAAAAAACTAAAAAAACATGCTTTTATATGCAACCGAACTAAAAATTAAAAAATAATTTTTCATTAAAAAAAATATTTTCACTTCATAGTAAAAAGCGTGGGGTGCTTAATATATTAAATGTTATAATTGAGGCGTTAAGTGCAAAAGTGGCCCAAGCCCAAAATACAAAATATGAAATAAAAGGCTAAAGAAAATTTAACACTTTTTGTTATGCGATAATCATCTGTTATTGATAAGAATGTAGGGACTTTTGCTATTTATACGAATAGAGGTAATTGTTAGGAATGTAATTATTGGATTTATTTTCAGTTTAGTCAAAAAATAAACTTTTGAATGTGGTTTGGGCCACTTTTGCATTAAACTGTTAAGGAAAAAAATTAAAACACAAAGTGGCTCATTCAACAAAGTAATATAATTAAATACAAGTAAATATAAAAAAATTAAACAGCGGCTTCATTAATAGCTGGTTCTCCAAAAACGTTTTCATCTTCTTCTACATGTGTACTGTGGACTAGTTGACGATAGAATGGATGATGAATTGGGGGAATGTAATCAAGCAAAGATAGCAGATCCTGATATTTTTTTCCGGTATAGGCTTGGGTCGTTCAAATAGTGGGAGAAGTTTAGCTAATTCGTGGAATGTTTGACTACCTCGTTTTTTAACATTAATTTCATTGAACGGAAACTCTTCATTGTTAGAATACTTATATTGAATAATACCATTTTTTTCTCTTTCAAACCGTAGCCACTGTAATCTCAACCACTCCACCTTCTCATCAGTATCCGTTTTTTGCGATTTGTTAATGCCTTTTCCAATCCCTTTGTTGAAAAGAAATCACTAGTTTGCATAACAATTACTCTAAAAGCGTTTTTTTCTTGGCTTCAAGAACTACTTGCTTCCAATCGCTTGGAACATAAATGTTTTTATAGTGTCTTTTGTTTTTTCAATCAAACCAAAATCCTGATCGTTCGGAAGATATGAATGTCCAGAAACTAAAAATTTGTGGTCAATAGTTTCTACTGTAAAGTCGGTGGAAGAGACTATGTAGGTGCAGAGAGAAGCCATTTTAAAATTTCGGTTTTGACCACCGCATTGATCACTATACATAATTAGCTTCTTTGTAACCACATAGTTTTTGATGTAGTGTGCCAGACACGACCCAATTTCCTGCGGTCCTCGAGAAGCTGTGCTCTCATCCCACATGTACATGTATGCTATGTCAGTTTGTAGATCATGGATTCCAAAGCAAAACGTCCAGAGCTGCCTTTTATAGTAAACAACTCCTGTGGAAAGTATCGGTGTAGCTAGCGTTTTCATGAGGTCAAATGAAATTACTGTAAGGTCTCTATCCGATTTTGCAGTTTCAGCATCTTTTCTCATGCCTTGTCTAGCAGCTTCAGCTTTCCGGTGATGGAGTTCTTGTTCTTGTTTAATGCTTTTAGAATCTTGGCCATCTGCCTCAGCTGCCTGAATTTTAATGTTAAAAGCATCACATTTACGACAACTATCAGATACAGGGGCGTGAAATCTTAAATTAAAATCGTCATTAAAAATTTTACGAAAAACAAATATCGAAACTCCGTCCTCTACTTCATTTTTATACAAATTGTACATCTTGGTTATATCCAAATCTGGAGAAAGATACTTAACGTTGGGATTTTTTCACGGGAGTAATGGGATTCATAAACGGGAAATTTATTTATAAAATGTTTTACTCCATTTACCTTTTCAAGTGACGTCTTATTAACTGATGGTGCTCTTCCACGTTTATCACGTTGTGGTGTTCCGGTGGAGGGTTTTGTTTTTAACGCTCTAGTTATGCGTCCATCAGAAATACCCAAAGAGAGTTTAAAAAATGTCTTGCAAATTTTTATGTCTTCTCCTTTTTCATTTGGTAAAAAATAAAATCTGCTATATTCTTTTATTTTTATGTTTCGATCGCTGTATGTCCGTTTCTTGACTTGAACTTTGACTTGTCCAAAAATATAGGCAGTCTGCATTGTGTGAGATCCCAGGCTATAAAAGTTATTAAATATGATCTCACGGCGCTCTCTTGAAAAATTTTGGTGACATTTTCTTAAACATTTACATTCCTTGGCTTCAAATGTTTTAGGTTGTACGACATTTCCTTTCACATTTACATATTCTTGACCAGCAGCCCGTCTTGTCTTTCTTATATTTCTCTTCCATCCTGACTCATTTTTCTTTCTCTTTTTTGTTTGGTTTTCATGATTTAAATCGCTGGTAGGATCTTCCAAATCTATTTTAAAAACAAAAATATGAAGCTAGTAAGAATGCTAATAAAAAGTGTAGATAAACTTACCAGATTGGTCACTAGATGTATCAGAAGCGGCGTTAGAAGGTTCGTACTCTGATCCCGAATCTACAAACGGTTCTTTCAAATCTACAACGAACAATATTTTTAACAAAATAATAAGAGACCAAGTATTTATATCAAAATATTAGCCTAACTAAAATAATATTACCATAACCTCCAAAAAGAACGCTATCATTATCATTAACTTAAAAAATATACGATTTTTGGAGCAAATAATATTGTTTTGTACTTACCTGACATATTTCTATCACTTTCGTTTTCATTATTCTCCATTTTTTAACTTATATCTTTTTATTTTTATAAATTAAACAGTAAATGCGCAGAAGATAATTAAATAATAACAATCTACTGAGTGCAGTATGAGTGCAAAACTGGCCCAAGCCACAAAATTGTGGGTTGGGCCAGTATTGCTTTACCGAATAGCGAGCGATTGTTTGTGCAAAAGCGAACTTCACTGCCATCTCGCGACTTATAGGCCAAACTAAGCTTGGGCCAGTATTGCATATTAAAATTTGAACTTTGATTAGGCCATTATTGCATTAAACTAATTTTTTAAAATTTTGTGGAATGGGCCACTTTTGCACTTAACGCCTCAATTATTATATTTGCCAATATCTATGATGGAAAAGTTATGAAAAAATAGTAAAATGCACCCCACGCTTTTTACTATGAAGTGAAAATATTTTTTTAATGAAAAATTATTTTTTAATTTTTAGTTCGGTTGCATATAAAAGCGTGTTTTTTAGTTTTTTAAACTATTAATTATTTTTCATTTTTTAGTTCGTTATATTGCACAAAATTCTTAATATTACAGTAAATTAGAACATACTATTTAATTAAGCAGCAAAAGAAAATAACCAGCCCTCTATGAAATGACAATGGTAGCAAATTTTAAAATTTGCAAAGATTGCAACTCGCTAAAAATTTCTTCTTCATTAAGTAGCAAAGTTTCAAATTTTGCCAACAGATGGCAATCCAGGCAATGTTTGGACCGTTGCCAACATTTTGCAATCCACTAAAAAATTTCTTCTTCATTTAATAGCAAAGTTTGAAATTTTTCCAACAGATGGCATCCTAGGTGTTGTTTTTATAATATAATGGAATTTTTTTCCTGGCGATTAAAAAAAAGATAAAGGGATACTGTTTGCAGATTATTGCATTGTCATGGGTCCTTAATACGTGTGCAAAGTTTCAAAGAAATCGAATAGCTGGAAGTTGGTTAAAATTAGGCTCAAAGATTCCGTTACATAGGCAGCCAGATGGATAGTTACAACCCAAGTTAATAAAAGCGTGTTAAAAATACGAAAAATACTACTAGTTTTTGAACTACAGGGTGTTAAAAATTACACAAAAAATGTCATATATAATATACAGTATGTCCGCGAATGCGGTTAACGAGAGGACAAATGGACCAAAAATTAAAAGTCTGCTTGTTGAAAAAATATGATCCTCGATGAGAAAATATATTTTTATCATACAGGGTGTCTCAAAAATACAAAAACATAAAAGCAAACAGTCATTTTTAGGCGTTTTAACGTGAAATGATAAATAAAAAACTTGCTCCAAATTTACTTCTAATTCTGATTCCGAGCTTACTAAAGAAAATTTTAATTTATGAAAAATTAAAAAAAAAACATTTTTCAAGTACGCCTTTTACTACCTTCATATTATAACTTTTATACCTGTACATTATTACCTGTTAGTGTCAGTGTCAAGTGTCAAAAAATACTTTCCAAAATGCTGACCGTAGAACAAGGAGTTTTTATAGTGCAATGCTATGGAAGTGGTCAGTGCTCTTATAGCTATGTAGTGGAGGAATTTCAACGCAAATTTCCTGGAGTAAACGTTTCGAAAGTTGGTGTTCACAAACTGGTGAAAAAATTTCAAAGAACAGGATCAGTTATGGACATTAAAAAACAAAAAAGCAATATACTGAAGACGATGCCTCTACAGTTTTGATATTGCAATCCCTAAATGAAAATCCATTGCTTTCATTGAGAAACAGAGCTAAGCATTTAGAGGTGGTACAAAAAACTACTATTTAAACAGTTTTAAAAGAACATAAAATTTACCCTTACAAGCCTCATTTCAACCAAACCTTGGAAGCTGGAGATGAAGCTAAAAGACTAGATTTTTCATTATGGGTTGGAAATAAGATCTTAAATATCAATAGAAACTTTGACAAGTGTATAATGTTTTCTGACGAATCAACATTTTTAACCAACGGTACTGTTGCTTCTCAGCATGTCAGATATTGGAGTAAAGAGAATCCTGAATTTAGAATTCCCTTAAGACGTCAATACTTTAAAAAAATTAATGTGTGGTGTGCCATTTCATACTATGGTATCATTGGACCTTATTTTTTCGAAGGTACTTGTAACAGAGCGAGCTATTTGCAACTACTAGATACATTTTTTTGCGATAATCTTGAAGAGCTCTTCTTCTTCCCCTGGAATATCGCAACACAATGTATTTTCAACACGATGGGTGCCCTGCATATTGCGCTGGAGAGGTCAGAGAATGGCTGAATAGAAAATTCGGTGTGAGATGGATAGGAAGAAATGGACCAGTTTTATGGCCCCCAAGAAGCCCCGATCTGACATTAGCCGATTCTTTTCTTTGGGGCCGTCTAAAGCAGCTTACTTATGCACAACCTCTAGTAAATAATGTTGAAATTTTAAAACTAAGAATTAGGCGAGCAGTAGAATCATTACCAATTGAAGAGATTCAAGCCAGTTTTGATCATATTAGGAAGCAGTTGGAAAAATGTGTTGAATATGGGGGAGGGGTTTTTGAACTATGACTATTATGTATTATGTTTCGTCCATCATAAATTTATTTTAATTAGTTTTTAGTAATGAAAAGGTAATAAATAAGTAAAAGTAGTAAAACGTGTACTTGCAAAAATATTTTTTTTTTAATTTTTCATAAATTTAAATTTTCTTCAGTAAGTTTGGAATCAGGAATAGAAGTAAATTTGGAGCAAGTTTTTATTTATCATTTCACGTTAAAACGCCTAAAAATGACTGTTTGCTTTTGTTTGATTTTGTGTTTTTGAATTTTTGAGAGTATGATAAAAATCTATTTTCTCATTGTGGATCATATTTTTTCAACAAGCAGAATTTTTATCAAGAATGACTTTTTTCGTATCTTTCAATTTTTGGTCCATTTGTCCTCTTGTTAACCGCACCCGGGGACATACTGTATAAATAATTTTAAAAAATTTGGGGGCGCCCCCTATGCACTAAAAGACATTTTTGACATACAAGAAAAAAACATTTTTACCAGTGTCGTTTATGAGGGATTTAAAAAAATTAAATCCTAATTGCTTTAGACTTTCTACCAATCACTGTATTTTTAGGCACAATTATATTGGTGGTTAAAAGGCAACATAACTAACTGTCCAAAACAACTATTCATATTTGATGAAGTGGATAAAATGGTTCCAGAAGTGTTAAACACCATAAAACCCGTGATAGACTACCATGAAAGTGTAGAGGGGCAGACTACACAAAGGCTGTGTTTATTTTTTGTCCAACACTGGAGCTGATGTGATAAATGAGCACTATCATGACTTGTATGTTAATGAGGGAAAAAGTAGAGAGCATTTAACAATGTCCGATTTCGAAATGTTCATTCAAAAAGGAGCATTTAACGAACAAGGTTTGTTCAACAAGGGAGATGGGTATTTTGTAAAACTCGCCCGAAAACTTTTATATACTTCACACTTGGGAAGCTTTTACCATTTGCACGCACGTTGGGTACGACATTAAGTTTTTTTTTTTGGTTATTTAGGGACACACGAATGTGTTATATTTTAAATAAATTAATACTAAGCATTGACTTTATTTATCCAAGTGCATATGGGTCAAACAACTTTGTTTTTTTGCTCTGGTATTAAAATTTTCATATTTTTATGAACTTTTTTTTGTAATATTTATTCATATAAAATAATAGGTAGTTACTCACTTTATTGTAATCTGCGATAAGCAGAGCACTTTAAACAGTTTCAACGATAAAACCAGAAAAATTCATAGTAGATACGTCTCATGTGCGTCCAATCTAACTTGTCCACATTTTAAATGTCTATAACATTTTGAGTTCTTAACTTACAAAAATGATCCAAAAACCAACTTGTACAGTAAATTATCAAGTTTTTTTCCTGTTATGGAGATTACACAAAACAATCCTATTAACAGAATATATTTATTTACTTATTTATATATTTATTTATTTGGAGGGATCAGTATGCATCCCTACCACATTTATTAATATAAATAACAAAGTAGTTGTTTACAATAGTAGATAATTTTGATGATTACAAATATTATTTTCGTAAACGCCTAGGTGTAAGATTACACCTGTATGCGTTCATGTACAAATTTTTATTAATTTAAGTTACAATTTTAATTTAAAAAAAAGAACAATATTAAGCTATTTTAATACACTAAGTATGTACTACATACTTTAAAATAAAGAAAAACCTACACTTTCCACAGGAAAGCGTCTTATTTCCAACAGCTGTGCAACAGACTGACAAAATACTAGAATAGTCTAGAGAAGAGATAATAATGGTTATAAATGTATTTATTACAATCTTTGTAATAAATTTATTCTTATTTTTTGTTTGTTTTATTACAGAAGGGAAAAGGTTATATGTCTTTTTTTGTCCACAAAAGGGGAAAAGGGGCTTCGCAAATACAATTTCGCCTACGCCTCATTTTGGTCACTGGTTTTAATAAATGTTGTGCTTGTAGGTGATTTGTCTCTCTTTTGTTTTTTGTATTTTGTGTTTGTAAACCATTATATCTATTTAAGTTTAAAAACTCTTATTATAATTATTAGAACGTTGTAATACATAGACAGTAAATAAATAAATGTATTTTTAGGTGGATTTCACCATAGTGATACAATAAGAAATAATTTAATAGATCACTATATTCCTTTCCTGCCACTAGAAGAGAAACATATTATTATGTGCATAAAAGATGAATTTAGATTTAGGAGAGTAATGAATCCTTCAAAAGAACATATAGAGTAAGTTAAATTTAATTTTTTTCTGGATTACTCCAAAAGGCTGTACATTTTTAAATTTTTAAAAAGAAATATTGTTCAACATTAAAAAGGGAAATGTGGTCACAATTTAACCATCTTTGTATCTTAAGCGGCCTACAGACGATCAATAGCATTGCGCAAAATATATCATATTGTACAATATTATTGACCGTTTCTGGTTTATATTGAGAGCTTGTACAATATATTGTGTCAATCAAAAACATTCTGATTTTTATTGTGCAATTGTGATTTATTGTGCCGTGTATGGGTAATATTGCACAATTATTTCAGTTTTCAAATACGAAAGAGTATTTGTTTTACAAAAACAATTACACAAATTTGGGTTCAAAAGCAATAGACAAAGAAATAAAGGTTTTTCTTATTTTCAAACATGTTTCAACCAGCTGCTTTTTCTTATCCATGTTTTAACGTGTAGTTACAAAACAAAACTAGTTATTGTGCAATATATTAAATAAAGTCATTGTGCGAATATATTGCCCTGTTTGGGGACGACTAGCAATATTACTGTACAAAATTTTGCCCAATAATATTGATTGTCTGTGGGCCCCTTTACGGTTTCTAAAATAATAATTTTAACCGCCTATACCTTCCTTAAATACATGCTAATATTTATGGGGGTTATTCTTGGACTTATTTAAAGAAAAAAACTTCGTATGGAAATATGTCCTAAACATCTTAAGTTTTGAGATACAAAGTGTTATAATTTCAAAAAAAAATAAATAAATAAATATCCTCACCATCCTTTCCCCAATTTTGTTTTAATTTAGCAATATTATAAATGGCAATAATTACATTTAATAAGGCCAGTGGCGTCTCGAGAGGCAACTGAAGGAATATTTCCAACAAAAAGGTACGCCACTGACTGTGTAAATGTGTGTAACATTTTTGTGCTTTCTTTAGATTAAGCAAATAAAAATACTGCTTTTATGTCTTCTATTTTTTCTGTATCTTCTTTAGTTTAGAAGAAAAAAATAAAATTCACTTAATTCCTTATTTCTAGACTGTAACAGAAGCATTGCGGGATGTTTTTCTTTTAAAAATTAGGTTTTATAATTTTTTATTAGCAAATATGTAACAAAAATAATAAATACTTATTTAAATAAGGTTTATATCCAGTATAACGGTTTTTAATAAAATAAGTGTTTTCAAAATGTTTTGGTTTTTTGAAAATTTTAACACCTTGATGTCAAAAATTAAGACGTTTAGGTCATATTATGTCCATATGAATTTTTTTCTTCAAATGAGTTCAAGAATCACCTCCTTAAATTTTAGCATGTATTTAAGGAACACACCCTGTATAAAAACTAAAACTAAGAACCAGAGACAACAATGAGACGAGTAACTGGTCCTAACAATTTGTCCATTGTATTTATCTCTTTCTGGTTTAACGCAAGTTCCAATAAATATGTCTTTGTCTTTCATCATGGCAGGCTATCGTAGATGGAGCAATCATCGCTTTGCCCTGGTTGCCAAGTTGTTTACTTGTTTACAATTTCTGTATGTAAACTTTAATGTTCTTTTTGGCTCGCATCTAATTAAGAGAAAGAAAATATACCATGAATCGAATATTTTTAACTTGACAATGTTGCCGCAGGCAGTCACGCCGATATATTATTCGATATTTGTGTTTGATATTTTATATGGCCGATTTGTTTGGCAGTTTGTTTACATTTTCTGTGATTTATTGTGTGTTTCGTGGTTTTTTACCTTTAATTGGACTTTGAATATTGACTTTTATTAGTGATCACAGTGTATATATTAAATTTGTGCTTTTCAATAGATAATTTAAGGTAATATTGACATATCTGTAAGAAAAAATCTTTATAAAAACCAAATAAATGACATTTTTAATTAGGTGTGTGTAATTATTGAACTAAACCCCAATTTATTAATAGAAAACAAAAACAAGTACCTAACATTAAGGGCAAAAATAGCACAGCTATATAATTTGAATTTGGCGGGCAAACGATAAAGTCGACTCACGCGCCATCTGCGTTTACCCTCCTTGAAGACAGACAAGGAAGGCCCAGCAGCTATCTCTCTCTCGGATAATTTATTAACATTTAGTTGCTCGTCTCATTCTTGTCTCTGCTAAGAACTATGGAAAATAACCCTAGGGGCATAAGAGCCAAAAAGTAAGATATGTTTGTGAAAAACCACACAATAGTGTTTAACTTTTTGGCAGTGACATATTCTCAGTTCTCTCAGTTTTAATATATAAAACTTTGTTTAATCATAAATTAGCGACTAATTTTTTAACTTTTTTTTATAGGCAAGTTAAGCAATTCATAGAATGGGGTCCGGATTCTAGCAAGGCATTCTCAAAAACCGGATGCAAAAGAATAGGTCAAAAAGTGGCTTTAATAGTAGAAAAATATCACCACCAATACTCGTTTGACGAAAAAGATGAACTTTGAAGGAACCAAGTTAGGAGCCAATAAAAGTCTATTAAGAAAGATTTTAATTAATTTTATACACTGCTTTTTTTTAAGTTTGTAAAAAATGGCTTAAAATTAGCAATTTTACAGGCATCACTTTTTTCTGTATAATATTCATTCCTGTTTGGGTGCATATAGGTTATTGGTGATCATAATTAAATACAGTATTAAGGATAAAAGAAATTTAAAAGAATTTTTTAGTTTTGCTGTAACTCATCTATTTACGTTAACTTTAAAAATTATTTAGTATTGTAAATATTTGATTCTAAAATCAACTGATTGAAATGGAAACACATATATTTTTATAAATATTAATGGTTGTGAGGGATTTACTACTTCAAAAACTGATTGGTTTTCTCGCCCAATAGGGCGACTTAGTACCTTTATTAAACAAAGTCACTATACAGGGTGTCCGCTAATTAAAAGTACACAGAAAAACCACAGATTCCTTATCCCAAAATATTAAGATTTAAGCAAACATACCTATATCCAAAAGTTGATAATGATACAGGGTGTCAAAGAGAAAAAAATATTTTAATAAAACTTGCTATCTAGGGAATTTTTGACATAAGCTATTTAGATCCAATATTATTTTTTTATGTGTAAACTAAAGGGCGCTGGCTACACTATTTTAGTTTCTCTAAATCTTTTTGTGCTAATCTGTATGAATTATCTAGGTTAACCAGTAAACTCTATATTCTACCTATTTCTACACAAGAAAAGGTATATTTTGTAAGAATAGTTCAGGGCAACAGTTTTTAATATATTCACGTTTGAGTTGTTTCATTTATACGAAAAATGCCTTAAAAATAGTGTATTAGCCATAACTACAACTACCTCATATTGAATGAATGATTTAGTGTATTTTTCCATATTTACTTTGGTTAAACTTAACATTAGATATAAATAGCTAATGTCTAAAAACCCCTAGAAACCAAGTTTCATCAAAATATTTAAATCATATCAAACATTATTGAAATAAATTAAAAATCTGTTTTTCACTTCGTAAATCTGTATTTTCCTTATTATCAACTTTTGGATATAGGTATCTTTGGTTAAATCTAAATATTTTCAAACTTCAAACTTATTTATTCATGTCAATATACAATTGTATTTACACACGTCATAATTAAGGGACAAATTTATTTTGCTGAACATGCCAGACTATACAGTAATAATAATAATAATAATAGTTTGTTCATGTTTCAATTATCACAAAATAGCAATTTACACACGTCAAGAAATTAAAATCCTTACAACTAGTAGGTACCTATATAAAACAAGATTATTAAAAATAAAAATTTAAAATAGCCTCACAATAGTAAGTACTAAAATATAATATTAAATAAAATTTATCTTACAGTTACGGTTAGTTCTGGTTAGTTCTGGTTAGTCACTGCGTATGACAGTTGTTCTTATATGTTATAATATATTATATATTTATGCCCAGGGTAAAAATAAAATATAATAAAACTTATTAGTAACATTAACTTGCTAAAAATAAAAAAATATATTTATATATGTATATAAGAAAAATACACAATATAAATATTAGCAGTTAAAACATATTAACAAAAAAAACATTTAAAAGTGAGGACAGGCCAAGCATATTTAGCAAGTCAACCTGCCAAGGTAGGGATAAACCATATTAAAACCTACTATATTAAACTCTCAAATAATAAAAAATTCACAAATATAGAGAAAATACACAATAAAATATGAACAGGTAAAATATATAAAACATTTACAACTAAGGACAGAGTCAAACATTTAATTTTAGTTAAAATATATATATACAAATACAAAGTTTTAATACACAGAAATACACACTTATAAGTACATACCTAGCAACACTCATTAAAAATCTATTATAGAAGTGCTTAAGAACCCCTGAACAGAGTAAAACGCCCTGCTGATCAAAAACGCCCTTGGACTTGATTTGAACTCTTTAAGGGGCGCGTGTCTTTGATATAAAGAAAGCTTATTAAAAATGGAAATACCAAGATACCCAGGGCCATCCTGACACCTCTTTATTCTCCAGTATCTCGGAACAATGTCCGACCTATGACGAGTGTCGTGGTCGTGTTAAGCGCTGTGAGTTACATACTGGTTAATATGCGTCTTAACATACAGTAGGATTTCCAGAATGAACAGTGATGGAAATGTCAAAATCCCGCTGTCTATGAATACCTGTCTACAGTCATCCCTATAACCCAAACCTCAAACCACCCTGGCAGCCCTTCTCTGCAAACCAAAGACCAGTGCAGCACCGCTGCTATTACCCCATGCAACAGCAGCTTATGAAATGTGTGAGTGGACGGTAGCAAAGTATGCATCCCTTAGAACTCCGGAAAATACACACTCACTCAGGTTTCTAAGCATAAAGATATTTTTGCTCCGTTTATTACACAGTTGGGTGATGACCACTGAAAAAGTTTGCAAACTGGACCCTGACGTTTTGAATATTTTTTTTGTGAGCATTGCGTCACACCTACAAGATAAATATTTTAGCATAGGGAATTTGTGGTTTTTCTGTGTACCATTAATTAGCGGTCACCCTGTACTTTTATGAACTTGTAAATCGATTTAAAAGTCCTTTTAAAAAATATTTTAACGTTTTTTGGCAAATTTGTAACTGTTATGAAGGTAATTTCTAGTTTAAAAGAAATTAAGAATTTAGCAATATACAGGGTATTTCCTGATTGCAGTAAAAAAATTAAAGGTCGTATTTCTAAGTTAATTCTATGAAAAAATAGTGCATATCAACGAATTCAGAACTGTGCATATAAACATGGATCCGAAAATGCTTTGTTTTCAAAATTCAGGATTTTAATATATAAATAACGTATGTCCTAAAAGTTTTGGCACACAATATTTATCGTTTTTTTTTTAAATGAAGAAATGTATTTAAACACTAACTAGTTATCATAAATTACAACTCAATACTTAACTAAACTATACTGTTGATTTATGTGGAGTGGCCCATTCTGCTCTACCAGACGCAAATTTCTTCGAATGTCTCTCATGAGGTCCTGGACGGAATTCAGTTCAATTTCTCTTAATTTCTCGTAAATTCGCCGTCTTAATTGTTCCTCATCTTGCGCTTCCCAGCCTCCATGATAAACCTTTCTAGACAGTACAGCCCAAAAATCCTCTATTGGGCGAGCCTGCGGCAAGTTTGGATGATTATCGTTTTTGGGAACAAAAGGTATGTGGTGTTGTCGAAGCCAGTTTTGGGTATCTCTTGAGTAATGGCATGATGCTAGGTCTGGCCAAAACATGATATCGTCATTAGCATGATGTTCGCGGATAAACTGAAGCAATTTGGAAAGGCAGTTATCAATATAGCTCTGACTATTCAAAGCTTCACCCCTCACTCTTCCCACAAAAGGTCGGGATACACCCCTGTTAGAAATTGCGCACCAGACAAGGCTTTTATCTGCAAATTTCGCTTTATGTCTGTATCTAACATTGTCAGGGCATTCCTCTACGTTGTCCGTATAAAATCCATCGTTTCCCTTCATTTCAGAATTACTCAAAGTGAAATACTTTTCGTCATCTAAAATAATGAGTTTTTTCATTGGCAAAATGTACCCGCCTCAGTTGACGACAACATCTTGGTATACGAAGAAGCTGCGCTTGAGAGTATTTGGGGCACTTACGTCTCTTTCGATATATTTAAGACCATTCCTCCTCAATTCCAACGATATCGTACTCTTAGAAGATCTGTATTGCCTAGCCAGTCTCCTCGTTGACATTCCAATCTGGTTTTTTGCTCTTCTCACCAATCTCTCTGACCTCTGTGCGGTAAATGCACGTGGTCTTCCACTTTTTGGGAGATTCAGACATGGTTTTTCCTGCTCGCACTCCGCTATTGTTCTATAAATGATTCTGCGTGAAATGTTTTCATTCCGGAATATTCGACAGATTTCAGCTTTGGGTATCCGCCCAACTAACTTGTAGATACTTTTTCTTATACGACATCTTAAAGCGAAAACTTCAAAATAAATAAATCTCAACTGACAGTAAATAAAGTAAATAAACTTTTTGTTTTCAAAGGCAACTTGATATTATTTTGTTTTTGTTAAAATTAAAGACAATGAGTTTTGTGCCAAAACTTTTAGGACATACGTTATAATAAAAAAACAGAAATTTTTAAAAAGTTTAACACCTTTTGTCATGAACACAATTCATTTTCTTTTCATAAAATTAGTTAAGATTAATTTTTTTACCGCATTTAGTAGACACCCTGTATATAATTATTTAAATTTGATGAAACATTTTTTAATGATATTATTTATTAAGTTTAAAGTTTAGTATTGATAAATTCCAATATAATCTCTAGAAAGTGATATGTAGCAGCATAAATTTATATTATTTATAGATCGAATATTTTATGTATTGCCAGGTCTAATCGATAACATACATGCACTGGTCATGTGGATTATTTTTGTATTCAAACTTTATACTAATACCTGGCTTCTCCACAAGATTAAGTTATTTTATGTATACTCTTGTACATTTTTTTAAATGCATTTACAGTAAAGTTTAAATTTAAATAAAAAAGTTTTATTTTACGTAAATTTTAGAGAAGCTTTGGATATTTCTTAACACGCTTTTATTAGCTTGGGTTGTATGTATGTATGTATGTATGTAACAGAATCTTTAAGCTTAATTTTCACCAACGTCCAGCGATTCGATTTCTTTGAAACTTTGCACACGTATCAAGGACCCATGACAATGCAATAATCTGCAAACAGTATCCCGTTATCCTAATTAGGATCGCCAGGATAAATAAATTCCTTTATAGATTTTCTGTAGGAGAGTACTGCTATCTACATTTCGGTATTCAAATACTCGGTACGTCGGTATTCGAATACTCAAAAAAGTATTTATCGAATACTTTAAAAGTATTCGAATACAGATTCCCGAATACTAACCAAAAAGTATTCTGCCGAATACCTAATACTTGAATGTATTTGAATACTATTCGAATACCGCCAAATGTATTCTGAATACTATTCAGAATACTGAGTATTGAAATACGACCCAACTCTGCTTAGTAGTACTAAAAGGGTGTCCGGTTTGTGTTGCAATTGCAGGGTATCCTAGTTAGGCTCTCCGGACATGGGACGGTAAAACAGCGACGAGAACGCGATTTTTACAGGCATCGACAGCACGTAGGTATATTACTATGTCCGATCCCAGCAATCCGCGTTCTTTAGTAAACAGATGCAATAAGCAGCGGGACTCCGTGCTCTATAGAATTCTACACCTCGCTTTCTATCGAAGATTTCTACTCGAGAAGTTGATAATTGCACTTCTTGGTACTCTGTGTCATAATAGACTAAACATGGGCAATGTTCGTAAAATGTCTATAGGTTTTTTCCAGCAGGCTGTCAGAAATCTTTGCAACCGTTTGGATTCTGCGCACGTCAAATTTCTCGTTCCAGCAGTGCCATGTTTGTAACATTAAACAATTGTTTGTTGTTCCAGCAGTAGTTTTAAGATGTTGGAAACATGTTGGAAACTGTTTGAAAAGTTTGCAAACTTTCTTCAAACATTACTGACATATTTTTACCATAACCTTTCTTGTATTGGCGTATAAGCAGTATACACGCTTTGTTTATTTTTCGTTTCAGCAGAAAACTGTTGCCAACATTTCTGACCAATATTTGTAACAATTTCTGCCTTTTACGATTGTTGCTAACATGTTTCCAACATTTTGCTGGAACTAACCTTATATGTGTACTAATACTTCTCTGTTTAACTGTGCAAGATGAAAACGGACACACATACAGCCATTGCGAATTAGATTTACGGAATAATATTATTGGAGTAATTGAGTTTTTAATTATTATTTTTAACACGGAACAAAAAAGTGTTAGGTTTTTAATCGATTTTTATTTAATTTTATTCTCTTTTACTCTTGGAGTCAGTTTTGCACTATGGTATTAGCAGTTAGTATATCTATCGGTTATACCCCCTTCTGGCTAATTGAAGTTTTGTTAAATTAAATTTTTCTGAAGATTAGTTTAACCTTTTTTTAAATAAATAGTTATCAATGTTTCCTAGTGTGAATAATTTAAATCAGTAAAGCAAAAATATGTGACGAATTTATCTAAACTAAAAAAATCAATACCCAATATTCAAGGTCAACATTGGTTGGACAGTGGCTAGAATCAAAATGTTATTTTTCTCTTATTGTAAAAAACAATAAAATAATTTTTGCATTTTAATAATAAAAATCATAGCAAACTAACGAACACCTACATTTATTTTAGGGTTATGTACGACTTTTTTAAAATTTTGGTAGAATCGATTTTAAGCGTATTTTCTTGAACACATAGCTTTGTTCGCGGGTCTAGTAATGAACCCATTCTGAACCAGAACCGAACTGGTTTAGAATTGTTTTAAAGCGCATGTCTAGTTATTTATTAGTTCGGAATTTTTATTTACCGCGAACGATTTTCTATACAGCTGAGGATGTATTCTAACCTAGTCTTTTGGTTAGGATTTTTCATGGTTAAATTGAATACTACACAAAAAAATAAATAAATTTAAACAAAAACGTAAATTATTCTACTGTCGAAAGCCACTCGAGGTCTCTCGGCGGAAGACGAGGGTTTCCCTGCCTCCTCTCGTTTTTACCATAAGTATGTGTATTTAATTAAAGATAAAATTCAAACAACAAGAAATGGTAAAATATTGTTATATTGTCTATATTTTTTAGTTAAATCTTTATTTATTTTATTGCATACATACATTCATACGGAATATAATTAAAAATTCTTTGTTTATATACGCTCAGAATCACAAAAATATAAAAAAATATATTCAACAGGTATATTAACCCGCATAAAAAGTGGCAGAAATAAATAAACTGTAATACAACGGTTTATTCCTGTACCACAAAAACAGAAAACAGCTGACCAAGTCGACAATGCGGATGAAATTCCGAACTGAGCTTTTAGTTCCAACAAAAATCCCAGGACTGCTAATCAGGTTACGAACCGGTAACGATTTGATTCCATTGTAACCCGCGAACACAGAACTGTTACTAAAAATTCAGGATTTTACTAACCGCGAACGCTGCTTTTTCACTGCGCATGCGAATAGTCCCAGAACCGGTTCAGAATCAAACCCGCGAACAAAGCTATTGTGCGAGTGAGGTAGAATGAAGTCGCTTTGTAGAATACTACAATAAACGGAGTCCCGCTGCAGAACCGTTTTGAATTTTATTTACAGTGTGATTAATATTGTGATTGTGTATGGTTTTTACACGGGAAAATTAGTGTTACGTCACGAAGCAGTAAACTTTCAAAAAAAAACAATATATTTTTCAGTAACATTTATTATGGTATAAACAAATAAATTAACATTCATTTTCTCTAAATGAAATATACAGAGTTATATCAACATCGAGAACAGAGGTTTTTTTTTATAATATCTAGCATAAAAAATAAAAATATTTTTGTAAAGCAATACAAGTCCATTTTTAAATTATAAAATATTGTTGATAATGTAGTAATTAAATTTAAAACAAAAAACATACTACAGATATTTTACAAAGAAAATATTTTCCCCAAATGTGTGACTTTTTATCTCACTTACATAAAACAAGGTTTTCCACATTGTATGCTGTTTGGGCACACTGTGTATTATCCTTTTAAAATTTTAAACTAAAAATAGACTCCGTTAATACCATAAAATCATAAAAGGTAATAAAAATTTCGAAGAAACAAAAATAAATGCAAAAATTCTGAGATCTCATTTAGTATAGTGTCATGGAATAAGAGAAGTAAGTATATAATTTCTAAAATATGAAAAAATACTGTCAAAAGGCCGATGTTATCAATGCTTTTGGTTCTTAATTTAATGCTTATTTTTCATATTCATGGGAACTGCAGGCATTTTTATTTTTAGTTGGCTATTGTATGATATACAAAGATTAGGATACATAACCTTTTAGCTTTTTTATATCTATTTTTTTAAATGGATATGAGTAAAACACACAGCATTGAATAACCCGCCATAAGTGCCATTTTAGATGAACTTATTAAATATATATTTATAGTTTATCCAAGTTAAGATTTTTCGATTGGCTCACCTGAATCCGAATATTTAAAAATAAAACAAAAATCACTAGAATCAGCTGATTGACAATTATCACCCAGTGATGGACTTGTAGCTTTTCTGCGGCTTAAGTATGGCCAAACGTTAAGCTTTTACAGCTTATGCAAATATAGGGCCAGCAAGAGCAAAGACTAATAAATTTAATCATTGAGATTGTATACAAACAAAATTATAACGATATTTAAATTTCGAAATTTGCTTCAATACCGTCCTGAATTCTTAAGCAGCCAACTTAAATATGAAAAGGGTAATTTATTGATGAAGGAATAATCGCATTGCCAACCTAAAAATGTTATCTAGGATCAAGATCGTTTGACTAGGTAAGGTTGCCTCATTACGTCACATATGTACCGCACTGCTGGTTCCTTGGCGCCAACAAGGATGTCTAGACGGATAATACTATGAGGGCGAAAGAGCGCGATATACAATATTTAAAAATCAGCAAGAATAATTATTGTTAAATAACTTATTAATAGGAAATAAAGAAATTACGGTAACAACTGGAATTAACAGAATTTAGAAGTATTTCTTTAATATTGACAAAAAACACAAACTACACTGTTAAAAACTTCATTAAATAATGAGCAAAATACATATGTGACGTATGGTCCGCCATGTTGCAAGGCTTACGAGGCAACCTTACCTAGTTAAACGATCTTGATCTAGGATAGACTATATTAAACGGTGTAACTGCATACTTTTTGTTCTCTAGGCATTTTAAACAATTAAAATGACACTTAAATAATTATATTTAAAGAATTATTACAAATATTGGCAATTTTAGTTGATTTCTAACTAAAAAATAACGTATTAAATACAACAATTATTCTATATAAATTATTTTTGGTATATCCTATTAAAGGCAATATTCTTTTCTAAAATAAATATTGCTGACTAAGTATCTCGTTACTAAATAACTAAAGAATATATTCTGGCAATATTTTTTTAACAGGTTAGTCTGCTATACTTTGCATCTAGTCATAATTTTCTTTTTAGAACAAAAGTGTTCAAAACGATGTGGAATTATCAATTTATTCGTAAGGATAAGCTTAATTTAAATAAAATGCCATAAATCTGTGAAAATTAAAAGATTTTTCATAAAATTTGAAAATTCCATAAAGCCCAAAAACCATTTTTAATTTTCTTTACTTTGGTGTCTTTTTTTATATTCTTTTATAATAGACAAAGATACAACAAAGAAATATAAAGCAAGCAGACTATCATCATAATACTAACGAAAATACAAAAATGAAAAAATCTTTGTCAAAACATTCATATCCAAAACATTATGTTAATAAAAACAGTTTATCTTATAAATATGCATAGGGTTTAAGCGTATAAAAGCATTCTAAATAAATACTTATTTAAATATTACTACGAGGACTATTCCAAAAATATTAAGTTTACCATTACAAAATTGTCTATACCCATATAACATTTTTGCCGGCAAGGCATTGGCAAAAAAGTATCAAAAAGACATCAAAATGAGCAATTGGCCGTTATTAGGCCACGTGTTGCAGAAAATGTGATGGCATTC
The DNA here is from genome assembly GCA_014170235.1 of Listronotus bonariensis. Classification (NCBI taxonomy): domain Eukaryota; kingdom Metazoa; phylum Arthropoda; class Insecta; order Coleoptera; family Curculionidae; genus Listronotus; species Listronotus bonariensis. Next base: position 64,246 of record JACEGR010005387.1, read on the forward strand.
ATCATTAATATGTTATGATGAAAAAATGCGTTTAGGATGATGGCATCCATCATTAAAAGGTTTTGGCAAAAATATGCCTTTTAGATGATGGCATTACATTATTTTTTCCTAATGACAATAAAATGCATTTTTACCTTCCAGGAACTAAAATGTGCATAAATAATGCACATACATAATGTGTGTTTATGTACAGGGTGTCCCATATAAAATTAAATACTATAATTTTGGAAAAACCATAAGAAATACAAGAAAAAGTAAAAAGCAAAAGTTGTTCAGTGAAATGTATTTTTTAGTATTTTTATTGTATCTCTAATGGTTTTTCCAAAATTATAGTATTTAATTTTATATGGGACACCCTGTACATAAACACACATTATGCATGTGCATTATTTATGCATATTTTAGTTCCCTGGACGGTAAAATTTTTTATTGCCATTAGGAAAAAAATAATGTAATGCCATCATCTAAAAGGCATATTTTTGCCAAATCCTTTTAATGATGGATGTCATCATCCTAAATGCATTTTTTCAGCATAACTTATTAATGATGGATGCCATCATCCTAAACGCATTTTTTCATCATAACTTATTAATGATGGATGCACTTTCTGCAACACATGGCCTGGCCTAATAACGGCCAATTGCCCATTTTGATGTCTTTTAATACCTTTTTGCCAATACCTTGCCGGCAAAAATGTTATATGGGTAGTTTTTTGTAAATAATTTTTAAAGTTGATTAAAATGTATTCCACAATTTACGAGTTCAATCAACTTCACAATGTTGCCAGTGCTTAAAAAAGCGTCACGGTAAATAAATATGGCAACAAAGGAACAAGCAATAGAAAGGGATGTCGTAGCTTGTATCTTTTGTGACGTAGGCACACTCCAACTCCGTCATCGGACTATGCGGTGTTTTAAATAGTTTCGCGGGCATTTTCACAAAAATGCAAACTTTGGCAAATCTTGCAATTTTCGGGAAAAAAGAAATAAAATCCGATGTGATGTGATTTGTTACTTTGTTAGCAGCGTTTTTCCAGGCGATTTTCAGAATTAAACTTTAAGTTTAAATTTTTTAAATAGTTAAATATTTAAAAGTCTTTATAGAGTGTCTCAAATATGTATTTAAAAAGAACTTTTAAGGACAACGTGGGGAATTTTCTTCAGAGTAACACCATTTACCATCAAAACCAACTTGGTATTTTAAGAAGAATCCTCGTAAAAAAGCAATACGAAGTTGCAGAATATTAAGGTTTATTTAAATCCAAGTTTTTACTTAAATGTAAATGTTTAAATTTGCAATAACAAGCAAAAAGAGAACAAAACACTTAGGCCTTGGGCACGATACTAAGCGTAAGCGGCCAGCATAGAGCGAAAAATGTGAGAGCGCTGTTTTTGATCTTCATGCGAGAATAAAAAAATTTTTAATCAGCCAGCTGCAATATTCCTGAGATTCCTCGAAACGAGGTATACAAACTGATTTAAAGACGCTGTTTACCACAAAATATTGTAGTCACTACCGGCAACATAAAGAGATTTAATACTTTCGGCTTGACGGATACGCTCAGTTATTGTGGCCGAGACCTTAGGACTTGCTTTTTTATGGGTTTTTTTCCTTTTTATTTTTCCATTTTCACACTTTTTATTTCTATTTTAGGCAAGCCAGTTAAAGACATATTTTGTTAAACATTTACATACAAGAAGATTTTCTTATATATTTTTAATAAATAGTTATAGTATTACAAAAACTTTTCTAAAAATCTTTTGAGTGCAAAAATACGTTTTTGTACCTTTTCAAAAGGCATTTTTGAGTAAAAGAAGATATGTATAATACTTTTTTTTTTATTTTAGGCGTCTTTTATATGATTTACAGTTAAATCGACAAATACATTTTTATATAATATTAAGGGCTCGGAAACAACCTTTTTTAGCTCTTAATATTACTTTTGGTTACAGAGTTTCCATACAAATTTTAGACATTTCCTGAACTAGGTATATACGATAGAGGGACAATTTTTTATTGCTACACACACAAGTATTTGATAGTTAATTTTATTTTGTTCCCGAGCAACGTTTCTTTTTTTTCTATACACGGATACTTACACATTTACAAGTATACATATACTATTGGAGTTTCTTTAAGTCGTCTTCTATATTTTTTATCGTGTTCGTTCTAACTAACAACAAGATCTTTATACACATAAAATCAACTATGCTTTGCTAGAAGTCTTCAATTAATAGTTAAGAACTAATCTAAAAATTTCACCTATTTCTTCAAGCCAATCGGAGAAATCTTGTGAATAACCAACTTTCTATTCTATTCTATTTCATTTTTTTTCTTGGTTTTGGTCCTTCAGGTCCAATCCACCACTCTCCCCCTTCCGGACTATGCTTTCCAGGGTTTCGTCGGCGGAAAATCTGGATTCCAAAAAGAAAACAAATAATTCAACAATCGATGCAATGCATAAATTGTCGGCTGTCAAACCAAGACCTGCTACTGGTGTTACGTATAACCTTCACTTTCACTACTGACAGTTCCCATGGCACGCCCATCCATTTCCCGCCATTTGAGAAATACCTCGTGTTCACCACCAAACAGGATACCATCAGCTTATAGGAATCTTCGCTCACAGCGCTTAGATTCAGAAGAAAGATGCCGTCAATTTAGCGTGAATCTTTCCTTGATCCCCGAAGATAAAAAACGTTCGTACGACACCTCTCGCCGCCACTCCGGGAAGAACTTTGTAGTCCTCTACGCACGTCCGCACTGTCCGGAGGTCAAACAAAGAGTCCCTAACCAACTTTCAATGGCGTTGTTTTGCTTCTTATAGGTGTTATGACTTGGGGCACATTCAGAATCGACGCCCCTTAAAGGCCCGGTAAAGACATGCGCAATAAGCAAGATCTTATGAAAACTAAACATGAGAGGGGACTCTTTGTTTGACCTCCGGACAGTGCGGACGTGCGTAGTGGACTACAGGACTACAAAGTTCTTCCCGGAGTGGCGGCTAGAGGTGTCGTACGAACGTTTTTTACCTTCGGGGATCAAGGAAAGATTCTAGCTAAATTGACGGCATCTTTCTTCTGGATCTAAGCGCTGTGAGCGAAGATTCCTATAAGCTGATGGTATCCTGTTTGGTGGTGAACACGAGGTATTTCTCAAATGGCGGGAAATAGATGGGCGTGCCATGGAAACTGTCAGTAGTAAAAGTGAAGGTTATACGTAACACCAGTAGCAGATCTTGGTTTGACAGCCGACAATTTATGCATTGCATCGATTGTTGAATTGTTTGTTTTCTTTTTGGAATTTCTGGGAGCTACGAGCTTGATTATCCAGATTTTCCGCCGACAAAGCCCTGGAAAGCATAGTCCGGAAGGGGGAGAGTGATGGATTGGACCTGAAGGGACCAAAACCAAGAAAAAAATAGAGAGAGAGAGAAAACTAAACATAAAAAACAAATTCGTTTGCCAAGGTCCCAAAATTGTCGAATCTGAATGCGCCCTTGTTATAGCATTTCGAGTACACCTTTAATTTTTTAAGGTTAAGTGTTAAGTTAGTCAATAAGCTTTCAAGTTGGATGTTAGAAATATCTTTTTAAATATTTTTTAAGTTATTATTTACAAACCGGACGCATCACCGATTTTAATAAAATTTGGTATACGGGGGTTTTTGGGACGCTGATTACGATTTTGAGAGAATTTTTGATCGGACTCGTTTCGTTCTCGAGATAATCATCATCAGACTTGATAACCAAAACTAACCTAACCTTGACTAGATAGATCGAAGCTGACCTGTTGGTGTAGTTTAATTTTGAAAAATGCGTACAAATTAAATTTCGGTTCTGATTTTACATAGGCACAGACAATTAGGTTTTTATCTTTTTTAAGATATGCCTAAAATTGTAATTCTATTCACATTCATCCAGTAACTAGAGTACCATTTGCATAGTCATATTTTATGTATGTCTAATCTGATTAGGATTAAAAAGCAACAATGTCGCAATTCAATTAAATATAAAATGACAATTTATGCGCTTTGCTTTGAGACGGTGGTAATTTAAGTTGCGGTAAATACATATTATATCTTCTAAATAAATAAATAACTGAATATAGAACAACTAATTAATAAACAATTAAATAATACTTCTAAATAGGATTCAGCTACTGTACATATCCTAAAAAAATGGCAAAGTAAAAAATCTATAAAAATAAAAAACAATGACAAGATAAGAAGGCAAGATATGTTATTTTTGGATTTGTCAATTGATGAGCTTTAAGCAATATTAAATATTGTTTATTAGACTGGGCCAAACCAATCTACTATTTTTTAAAAAGTATGTATATAGAAAATATTGTTCAAGGTGGCAAAAAATATATATATCGTGATGTTTGAGCAATTGTGCACTTAAAATTAAGAACTGTATATTCTTTAATTTCAATTTTTTATTTGAGCTTTCTTTTTGCGTCAAAGCTGCCTAACTAACGTATGTCCTAAAAGTTTTGACACAAAACTCATTGTCTTTAATTTTAACAAAAACAAAATAATATCAAGTTGCCTTTGAAAACAAAAGTTTATTTACTTTATTTACTGTCAGTTGAGATAGAGTATAAATTAGAAATAGGAAAAAGTATCTACAAGTTAGTTGGGCGGATACCCAAAGCTGAAATCTGTCGAAAATTCCAGAATGAAAACATTTCACGCAGAACCTTTATAGAACAATAGTGGAGTGCGAGCAGGGAATACCATGTTTGAATCTCCCAAAAAGTGGAAGACCACGTGCATTTACCGCACAGAGGTCACAGAGATTGGTGAGAAGAGCAAAAAACCAGATTGGAATGTCAACGAGGAGACTGGCTAGGCCATACAGATCTTCTAAGAGTACGATATCGTTGGAATTGAGGACGAATGGTCTTAAATATCGAAAGAGACGTAAGTGCCCCAAATACTCTTAAGCGCAGCTTCTTCGTATACCAAGATGGTGTCGTCAACTGAGGCGGGTGCCAAAACTTTTAGGACATATGTTATTAAGGTAAAAAAAAATCATATGCATATAGAGCATTAAATTTCCTTTAAGAAGCTATGTTGTTCCTTTCTATATATTAATTGTCAGATCAATGTCACATCATTTTTAAATAATGAACTACTCAAATCAAGAAAAAATCACTATTGCCTAAGCTAAGGAATGCTATTTCCGCTGAATGTGCCAGAATATCGATGTACCGACTAGCCAACGTAAGAAATGAGTTTTATAATGGTTTGGATTATTGTCTGGCAGTTAATGGAGAAATATTTGAGCATTTGATTAAATTCTGATATTTTCGTCATAAATTGATTTCTAAATGTAGACAAATTTGTTTTACTGTCTTGCGTAACTGTGAGAGCATGTGTTGGAATTAGCTGTAAACTAAAATGAAATGCGAGGATTCCTTTTAAAATTCCCGTATAAAATTGTTCAGTTTGGGCAATGACATTATAAATTAATGAGCTAAATTGTCTCTGATAAATCGATATGGTGCTTTTATTATTGATTTCTAGAGTACAGGGTGCATAATGAGATACTACGTTGCAGAAGTATTAAGGCAGTTTACTCTTTACTGGTTGGTTGAAAAATGCTCAAATTTTAAATTTGGGTGGAACTTATTGTGCTCTTCAATAAATCCTAATAGCATATTTTTCTAAAATAATTAGAGGTGCCAATATTTGACTACTTCAAAATTTACATGGGATTCCCTATGTCCCGTTCGACGGAGCAACACCCGGTATGATTTTGTCACCTTAAACAATATTTTTGATATATTAAAAATAATAGTCGATTTTTTGGCCTAGTCTATTCTATTACATTCTATTTTTCTTTAAATTCAAAAAAAATGTCAACTAATAAATAAAAAAATATCTTTCCAGACAGCACTCGACCTCCCTGGGAAAGTCTAAGGTCATCCCTCTAAGGCTCTGAGATTATCCAATGGCCCTCCAAGTGGAACTTTTATAGACTACCATCCCAAGTAGCACAATACTGGCGTAAATGGACTAAATTATACTATAAGCATCCTATTGTGCTGACTAAAAAGCAGTTTTGCTATTTAAAGCAGTAATATATAACTAATTTGACTTATAACCAAACAAGTTTTATTGTATTGTTTTATAAAGCTTCTCACAACTCAGTCTATACAACAAATCACCACTGTAAAATAATTAAGCGTATAGCTATCGTATACGGCGTTTTAGAACCTTTTATACACGTATCGTAAAAGCGGCGTGTAAAGGTTCTGTTATGGTTTTATGCATTTTCTATAAACTTTGAAATACGGCGTTAACAAATAATTTTATTTAAAGTCTGTATAGAAGTTTTTTACTGATGGTGATGAGAAATATCCTATATTGCGAAAATAATGTCGTTATACAATACCGTTAATATTGTTGTATAGATAATATATAACTGTAATTGTTAACTTCCCTTTAACTCCCTTATAGAACAAAATGCATTTTACAAAGGTAAATGATTATATATTATGCGTTATAAGACAAAACATAACCCTAATTCCTTGGTTAGTTTTCTTTGTAAACATGGCATCACTAATATCCTCGTGGAAAAAAATTAAAAAAAGTGGACATTTTAAAAGAACCCTAAAGAAAACATATTCTCGAATTTTACACTCTACTGATAATTATAAACCAACAACAAATGTTTTAACGTGTGAAGCTGATTTAAATGTACATGCAGTTATGCCTGCTACTTATGATAATCCACCTATAGAAATTGAAGATATAAGTACCGAATTAAATAACTGGGATGAATATGTTGATAGAGAGAATGCATATGACGCAAAAAAGAAACGGTAAAACCTTTGTATGAAATGGAGAAAAAATGCCAAATAAAAAGAAGACTTTCAATCTGGGCAACTTCCTTTAAAATTAATCATACTGCATTGCGAAAGCTTTTTAAAATCTGGAACTTAGCTATTCCTAATTTACTTCCTCAAGATCCAAGAACTTTTTAAGTACACCTAGAGTAATTCATTTAACAACTCTTGAAAACGGTACCTATTGGCACAATGGTTTTATACCTAACTTAATAAGAGATTTAAAACGTTTTCCTGATGTAAATTCTGTATAATGCGGCTTGGTATTACATTAGGAAACACTTTGTTCTACAAGGCGATTTTATGCGGCGCTATAAGAAATTATATTATTCTATACGGCAGCACACTAATGCGCTTTAAGACGACGTTGAACATAAGCAGTCAGTGTTGCCATATTTTTAGGATTTTAAGCACTGATCTCGATGGATTGCTAATGTTATAACCTGCGCGAAACAAAAGTTACATTTCATGGGCGACAAAACCGGTTTGTACGCAAGCCAGTTGAGGGTAAACGCACCCGTACCCAAACAAACTATTCGCATTATAAGAAATAATTTGTTGACGGCCAGGACGCCGCGCCGTCTGTTCGAAGTACGGTAGCTAATGCGTTATGGTCAGACCGCGGACGAAGGGTACGGGGTGCCGGTGTTTTGTATTTTGTCACGGCTTTTAAGTGCGCATGTTCGTCCACCCACTGCGCGCGGTCGTAAAAATCCGAAAAATGCTTCTTGCCACTAGGGATCTAAATGTAGGTTATCTATGATTTTAAGTTATAGTAACTATAATCCCCTGATCACGATGAATATAATTCTGTTAGAAAAATTAAAATTAGGGGATGTTTTATAAACAATAACATGCTATTTTCATAAGGTCACTCTCATAGGTAACAAAAATTCAGAGAATTCTGTGCATGATGATCCCATCCCTAATCCTAAAATCGCTGTGACTTAGGTATTAATTCTAATAAAAAGAAAGATTACAATAATTGAAAAGTTGGAGTGCCGCATTTTACACCACCTTTACTTTTACATATTTAATTTATGAATTATTATTTTGAAAAATATTCACGCTAATACAACATCCAAATATTTGACCACGATAATACATAATTTTGACACCGGGAAATTTTAAGATTCGCGGTGTGACCGGTGTGTCATATCAGGTTTGTATTGGAAGTTTATGCGCAAGGACCTAATTAAAATTTTTAATATTTGTGAGATTATTAATTGGTAGGCTTTAGACCACAAATAAATTAATATCATCCATTTAGCATTTTTGGTAGCTCTGGTAACCGGTACCAACTTTCCTATTTTAAATGGAACATGAAACCCTGTATATTATTACATTTTTCGATTGGAAATTAAATTTTAAGCATAGTTGACCTAAAATAGAGCTTTATTGTTGACCGTTGTTGTTATAATTCAGAAACGGTCAGCAGTCAAAAGCTATAGTGTGCCATGCTAAATATGCTTAGAATTTAATTTCCAATCGAAAAATATATTAATATATAGGGTGCTCCCTTTAAAATAGGAAAGTTGGTACTGGTTACCAGCATAACCATATGGTTATTGGATGATATTACTATCTTTGTGATCAACTTTCTACAAATCATTAATCTCCCAAATATTATCATTTTACAATTTAACTCCTTACGCATAAATTTATAATGCAAACTCGATATGACACACACTATATAATATATTAATTACAAAGAATAAAAATTATTAAAAAGGAGGAAATATATTATTTGAAACTTGGCAACCATCAAATTTATAAAAATATGTACTTTAAATATGATTTTAGCATTTGTTGTAAAAAAGGCTTAAAAGGAACTTTATACCACTTATAGACATTTAAGACTCATATAACGTTCTAAACAAGACTAAATACTCTATAACGTTTGATAAAAGTAGTAAGTTATTCTCTAACATCGCGCCATGTTTATGTTTCCTCTGCGTTCTTGATTATATGCCACCATTTTGTAAATATGATATGTTTAGGAGAAAAGAGGTCAAAGAAAAATTTATTTAAAGAGCTTGGCTGCTGAAATTTCTCATAAATTCTTGGAGAATGAACATATTTTTGATCATTATTTCTAGGATATGTTTAACTAATAATTTAATTTTCGTAGATTTTTTTTCGTTATGCCAAATTTATATTAAAATAGAGGCCCGTTTATTTTTTGCGGTAAATATATATACATTTTGTCAAGAAACTTATGATCGCAGTAAAATTTTGTTGGATTACGGCAATACAACACGCGTAAGTATTTAATAAATATATTGCCCATTATCATGTCTACGCCATTAAAATATAAATTATATTTTGTAAAGTAGAATGACAACATTTGGTCGCGCAATATCTTAGTTGTACGATAACTTTGTTCCCAATTTCTGCTTTAAAAGATAAAAATGTTGTTTTAGTTTATTTTACGTCAAGATTGCGCTATACCATAATTAAAATATAGTTTTTTAAAGACTGTATAAAGTCTCTAAAGCAGTACTATTTTTTCTGTATACTAGTGTTATACAGTTGAAAAGCGAGTATACAACTTTGTTGTATAGAGAATCCAAGTAGCTCCTCTATAGAAGTGTTTTATAGAAACACTTGGAATAATGTTATAATGGTTGTATAGCTTCCTAATAAAACTCTTTTAGAGGTAAGATGTTGTATAAAGTGGGGCCTTTTTTGGTTGACTAGATACTGTATAAATGATTTAAACTACTTTATAAGAAATTTACAGTTCTTTAAGATTTGCTTTATAGCAGTTCTTGCAACCCTTATTGGGCAAATTTTGTTACTT